>PVKM010000334.1:0-116116 GCA_004027735.1 Carollia perspicillata | reverse complement strand
CTCACTGCCAAATAATGACAGAACTGCAACACTCCAGCAGCTCTGCTTCACAAATCAAAAGAGGGCATGTTCTGAATTCAATGGAAAAAAACAACAACAAAGATCTCCAGAAACTGAGTTCAAATAGGTTAGCTCATGACTAAAGAGAAAATATTTTATGCACACGAAAATACCATTGCTATTAGTTACTTACATAGAAACTGAGAATGCCAGGGCACAACAGTGCTCATCAACCTAGAACATCCAAGAACCTCCTAGGAGATCTTGCCTTTCAGCCCCACCACCATCACCAGGCCCATGTACGTACACAAACATGGACCCGAGATGGGTCAGACAGACTGGGACCCTTGGCAGTTGCAGCACCACCAGAGTTTGTACCAACTTGGGTGGAGGCCAACCACATAACATAACTCTCCTGTCCAGGGAAAAAGGCAAGTGCTTAATCCCAGCTCAGACCACCTGCCTTCTCTACTTCCCTCATGCCCTTCCTTCTCTGATTTCTCAGCCCTGGTGAATCCCAGTATTACCCCTCACCTCAGCCCCTCACTGCAGCCTTTGAAATCTTAATCCCTTCAGGCCCTAAGGGGGACCTGGCCCTCCCCTGAGGCTAGCCCTTCTCCTGCAGCCCTCTCTTCAAAATGGGTATGACTCTCCCGCCCACTCCCGTCTCCAAACATAACTTGAAGCTCCCCATTTCTTGAAGTTCCTGCCTTGTGATCATACTTGCTGTTGGAGCAGATAAGCACAGTTAAGAATATCAAGGTTAAACATTGTAAGATACTACTAAAATTGTGTTGGAATTAAAGGAAATCCTAAAGATGTGATTGCAAACTAATTTAATTGCTTATATATGTTGCAAATATCTACTTCACCCCCAAAAGGACCATTATCTAGTCTCATAGAGGGATCTTTAAAGAGTGTATAATTTTCATGCTATTTAAACTGTCCCAGATTTTAGGAAAGTGAAAAGTTCCAGATTATTTTTATAAATTATAGCACTGATATTAAAATCTAATAGATTAAAAAGATGATCTATTTTACTTATGAATATCAATTCAAAAGGACAATAAAATATTAATAAACAGCACACTCACAGAATAACGTGTCATAATCAAGTGGGCTCCTCCCACTTGTGTAACAATATAATAGTTCAACAGTACAAAATTTACTCATATATGTTAATGCATTAATAAAAATTGTGGTTATATACAAAGTCATTGAAAAGGAAGTTGATAAAAAATCAACTCTACTTTGTTTTAAAAGCACCCAAAATAAGAGTTGATGAAAACTTCCTTTATATGATTATATACCCTTTATTGCAGTCCTAAGTCTAGCATATTTCCTATGGGAGAAATACTAGAGACATTCCTCCTGGAACCAGGGACTGCAGAGGCTGACAATCACCACCACATCTTCATATTGTCTAACTGACTGCCTAATACCACCAAAACCCTAAAAAAAAATTAAAGGTATAAAAAGTGAACGAAATAAAGTATCTCTATATGTGCAAATGATAAGATCATATACCTGGAAAATCTAAAAGACAGGAAACAAAACTAATAAAAAACTTCAGGTTTATCATTTTGTGCGGAAGGGAGCACAAGCGCGGTACAGTGGAGCCTCCAGTCCGGATCCGGCCGCTCAGGAGCCCGGGACTGTAGCAGGCTGCAGAACAGCTGGTGCACACTGCAGCCAAGCAGGAGGAGGACACGCACTCGGTCAACAACAAACCCTGGCCCAGAAGAGCATCCAGGAGATCCAGGAGCTGGACAAAGGATGACCAGAGTCTGCGCAAGTACAAGGAGGCAAGTACAACAGGGGCTGGGCTGTGGGGCTGAACCTGCCACCATCAACGCCCCCAGTGTCAGTGTCACCTGCCTGACTCTGGTGTGTAGCAGGGCCCCAGGCCCCCTGGAGCTGGACCTGACAGGTGACCTGTAGGCCTTCAAGAAGCAGTTATTTGTGCTAAAGGAGGCTGTAGAATAGTGGATAAAGATCTCTTTCCGGTGACCCACAAGATCGTGTCTGGCCAGAAGTACATCAAACTCACACACTAGAAATATGTCAAGGCTGACAAGACTGACTAGCTGGTAGGGAGTTATTGCCCTGGGTCAAGGAGTTTGAGTTCCTCACCCCCACAGAGGAGGCACCCAAAGGTATGCTGGCTTGCAGCAGCTACAAGTGCTTCTTCACAGACAACAAAACTGACTGCCTGTTCTTGGAGTGGAAGCTCACCATTAAAAAGGATGGGAAGAGGCTGAGCCTGGCCAGGGAGGCTGACAGGCTGACACATGGAAGGATGTGCACACCCCGCTCTAACTCACCCCCGCCCTGCCCCTCCCCATACCAAAGTGCTGACAGGGCCCCTGCCCATGCTGCCACTACTCCCCTGCCTGCCTCCTGCCAGCCTACAGGCCCCAAACTCCTGGATAGTTCAGTGCCATTGCTGTTTCTGCCTAGGCTGTAGGGGCGGAGGCTTCAGCTCTGGCTTCCCCTGACCCTGGATCCCTCCAGGGTCCCCCACTTGTCCTTACCCGACCTGAATCACCAGAGGCCCTGGCTTTCCCAAAGGAGGGGGGTGTTCAGGTACCCCTGGGCCTTTTTGTTGTTCTGCTTCCCTGTCCAGGGTGCAGGGTTGGGGTGCGATGCATGATGCAGGGCCTTGTGGGGGCAGTCATCCTCCAGCTTTCACTCCTCCCTGGTCAGTTTATCCACTGCTGCCTGTAATCATCTAACCATGATGCCTTAACATGTGAAACGGGTGCTGTGGGTGTCCTCACTAACCTCTGACTCGCATCTGTGTGAGTGTGTGGTCTTCCCCAGTCTCCACCACGCCATCCACAGTCCCTGTGACTGGGAGGTGTGGGACATGCTGCAGCTGTTCCTGGCCTGCAAGGGCCAGCCCCTTCCCTCACTCTCCCCCAGTCAGGGCTGTGGGGGCAGCTCCAAGGCCTTGGGGAAAGCCAAACTGCCTAAACTCAAGTCGCCTCCAGTCCCATCTGAGAGGTTGGGTGTCCTTAGGCCTTTGTTTTCTCTGTCCCAGTAGGCAGCACCCAGACCAGAGTCCATGGTCCCAAAAGAGAGCCTTGGCAGACAAAGCTGGCGGCTGAGCTTTACTTGTCCTACCTGGGCCTGCTGGCCTGGAGTGGCACGCCTGGCCTGTCAGTATTTACTGCCTCTATGCGTGCCATCCTCTGGGCCCACTGGTCTGCCACCTCTGCCCCCAGGATCTGAGCCACCATCCCTGGCAGGCCCTCCCTAGATCCCGCCAAGACAACTGTGGGACCAAGCATGTGCAGTTGGAGCTGTCCCCTGTACCTCCCCTCCCAGGTCAGGCCCTGGCTGAGACACACAGGAACCTGTCCCTGCTTCTCCTCTTCTGACCTGGAAGTAAACCCCACCAAAGGAGAAAAAAGAAGAATTCAGTAGGATATGAAATTATTAATATACAAAAATTAATTAATTATTATATACAGTATACATACACATATACAGACAATGATAGAAACAATAGGACAAGTAGACCACATTTAATAACAAAAGCAAAATACTCAAGACAATAAGAAATATCCAGAATCTAAAAGGAGAATCTTTCTAATATTTACGAAGGCTCTAAAAGTTAACTTGGGAGGACGTGGAGAAAAGGAAAACCCTTGTGCACTGCTGACGGGAATGTGAATTGGTACAGCCACTGTGGAAAACAGTATTGAGGTTCCCCAAAAACTTAAAAATAAAACTACCATATGATCTAACAATTCCACTCCTGGGTATATATCTGAAGAAAATAAAAATGCTAACTGGAAAAGGTATCTGCACCCCTATGTTCACTGCAGCATTATTTATAATAGTCAAGATAAAGAAACAACCTAAGTGTCCCCTGAGGGATGAAAGGACAAAGAAACTGTGGTTTGCACAGACACACACACAGTGGAAGACTATTCCGCCATAAAAATGGAAACCATGCCATTTGCAACAATATGGATGGACCTCGAGGACATTAAGCTGTGGAGAGCATGTCAGCCAGAGAAAGACAAATATCATATAATGTCACCTATATGTGAAGTCTAAAACAAACAGAACTGGAACGCAGAGATGAAGAGAGCAGATTGGTAGTTGCCACAGGCAGGAGGTGGAGGATGGGCAAAACAGATGACGGGGGTCAAATGGTACAGACTTCCAGGTACAAGACGGGTAAGTCCAGAGGATCTCACGTATAGCATGGTGACTACAGTGAATGGTGTGAAAGTTGCTAAGAGAGTAGATCTTAAACGTTCTCATCACAGGAAATAAAAAGTCTGGTGAAATAACTACGAAATATATAAATAACTATGTGTGATTAATTGTTAACTAGACTTACTGTTTTGATTATTTTGCAACATATAGCTGACCCTGGAACAACTCAGGCATTAGGGTTCCTGTGGGGAGCAGGACCAATAAAATGGCATTGGCTCGATCAAGACAGCATAAAGGAAAACAAAGTGGGGTCGCTCATGTCAGTCAGCCATGACACTTCAGTTCAAGAGGGAAACCACCTATGTCATGCCACACACATCTGGCAAGGAGACATATCTGCCCACATGGTAATAACAGTCTGACAAGGAGACAACACCCAAGATGTCTGCACAGGTGTGATCAGAATAGCCACGTCCACAGGGCAGGACCACCTACAAATAAGCTCCTGGGGAAAGTCCCTACTTGCCATCAGGGGTCCAAGACATTCATCGAAAGGGTGGAGTACACCACTTTCAAGGTATAACTGAGGCAGGCTCCAGACCACTGCTGAGACAGCCTAGCTCCTCACACCAGAGTGCTGCTCCACACCACGCTGCTCTCCCTTGGCATCGTCTGATGGAGGCTCTGCCCTGCTGGACTGAGGACTTCATCTGCCCTGCTGCCCACCAGGCTCCAGAGGTCCTTCCCTGCAAGATGATGACAACTCCTTTGCCCACCATGCTGTCTCCTGGACCTGCAGACCGAGACTCGGGGACTCGGGTTTGTTATTCCTCATTGATTGCCGTGTGTGTTATAATTCTCTTAGATTGTTAAGAATGTGAGTGGGATATTAATGTATGTTGGCATTCTACTCTGAGTGAACCTGCATTTCAATAAAAGCTGAGTGAAGAGCATAGTTACTGTGTGTGACTCTTGTCCATTCCTTGGTGCCGGGCTGCTCAGCAGGCAGCTAGCCGAGCAGTTGCCCAGCTGACTTACACTTTCGTGACAGTACTCACCACCCACGCAGTAGAAAATCTGAGTATAACTGTGGTCGGTCCTCCACATACACATATTCCCAATTATGGATCAAAAATATAGTATACATTGAAACTAATATAATATTGAATATCAACTGTAATTTAAAATTTTTAAACAATTTTTTAAAGCACACCAGTTGCTGCCCCCCACAATAGACTCAAATCATTATGCTATATACCTGAAATATAAAGTCATATGTTAAATGTTTCTCAATCAAAACAAGTATGTTTTAAAAGTTAGCTTGGATAAATATATAGGTACATTGTGTTCTTTGCTAGGAAGACTCAATATCATCAAGCAGTATGTTACATTTATAAATTATCAAGGAACAACCATAATAAGAATACAGATTGGAATTAGGTAAGCCAATAGTAAAGTTCACATGAAAATAATAAGTATAAAGGAACAGTCTGGAAAATTCTGATGAAGAGCAATAAGTTACTATCCTTCTCAGATATTTAAATGTGCTATAAATACATCAATAATTAAAAGTATAGAATTGGCTCATGAAAAGACAGGCTAATGAAACACAGTAGAAAGTCCAGAGATAGACCTGAATGAATACATAGGGGAATTTTGTGCACAATGAAGATTGCATTTCAAATCAAATGGTAAAGAGAGATTTTTTAATAAACAGTGCTCGAAAAACTGGGTAGCAAGTTAGAAAAAAAATAAAGCAGATTCTGTATGCAGGCTACATACCAGAAAAAGCAAACAGGTCCAACTGGACCAACTCTCCAAATCTAAATTATACCTTCAACCGAACCTTTGTCACGGCACCCTGTAACTTCTTCCACGTCAGATTTTGTAATTATGTACATGTTTACTTGTTTAAAGACCTTCTTCCCTCATGAGACTGCAAGCTTCACAATGGAAGAAATTGTTTGTTCAGTACTTAGAAAAAGACCTGGCACTTAAAATCAGTAAAGATTTTTGAAAAGAATGAATATATTTACTCTTCATAAACTTGCAAAATGATATTCTTACCCTCTTCATTCAGATATGGGAAACAAGGCTCAGAAAGGTTAGGTAATCTATCCAGCCTCCTAAAACACAGGTCCAAATCCAAATCCTACGACCTTAAATGCTCTTTTGTCTCCAAACGAAGAGGGGCTTCTCATGAAAATAAAAAAGAAAGATCTGGAAGTGGCATAGGCAGCTAAAGTGGATGACTATCCATCCCCTGGCTCTGGTTTATGAGGTCATGGTTACGAACAAAGAGCAGGCTCTGTCTGAGGGGCTGAAAATGAAGCACAGCCCTTGGATTTCAACTAAAATAAAGATGTGGTGGAATGTTAAGGGAATAGGTGGAGGGAAGTGGGTTTGCAAAGGAAGAGGGCTTTCAGAGGATCCCCTGCAATTGAGCTAAGGGACTGAAGAGCAGTAGGAAAGTGAGTAAGGCGAGGGGGTGGGACTTCCAGGCAGCCATGGGGATGAATGAATGAATGAATGGATGGCTTAGTAAGTGCAAGTGAATATTTTCGGCAGTATTTGAAGTCTCTGGAAGTGAACAGCTTGGACAGAATTAGAGGGCTGAACTACTCAGAAGTATCAGGAAGTACTCCACCAGTATGAGGCTGTGGTATTTACTACATTCCTTTAAGTTTTCTGAGCATTTTTTTTCTACCTAGAAAGACTTCTACTCTACTATATGGCCTGTCTGCCCTCGATCAAGTTGTGGTATAACCCCCTCCAGTCCCCCTCACCCCCTACCCTCCCAGTTTCTCTAGAAACTCCTGCTTCACTGCTATAAGCTGAATTATATCCTGCTGCAAGGGTCAGAGGCAAGAAAATAAACTATGATCAGTGGTGGAGGTAGAGGTAGTGACCACACAGAAAGGCCAGGGGTGGAATTTTCAGGTGAGTTACCGTTCAAACTTTAAAGGGTTACGTTTAGTACTACATCTTATTATCTCATAAGATGTGGGTATAGATCTGGGTGCAATCCTAGGTGGGGCCTAAAAAGAATAGACATGAATGGTTTTTAAAAATATTAAAGCTTTTGACCTCACACATATTCTATTAGAGTTAAAAATCTGTATACTTACATTCAGAGATGAATAGAAAGTAATAATGTTAGGTTTATTGTGTCAATTACTAAAAAGTGAAATATTTAGTATTAGGAGTTGCTAAGAAAAAGTATACCTTAAAACTGGAATCTAAATAATCCCAAAACAGACATCCTAGGATGTGTGTAGAGAGAGGCTGATGGCTCCTGAAAGGCAACCCCAGCTAGCTCCCAGCCACCCTTCGCCTGGTAACAGTTGCTAGGCAGTCCTAGATTTGCTCACAAATGCACTTTCCCCCCAGTGATCAGTATTATGATAACACACGTGCCACCTCCCAGTCAATTTTTTCTGCTCCTGTTTCATTAAAGGCAGGAAACTCTGGAAAACATTATTGATGGTGGTGGATAGTCTTATGGGCACTGCATTGTGCAAGGCTATTTCCTGAACAAAATGATGAGGATCTTCACCTCCTAGGTCTAGGAGTATCTAGAGAAGTCTGAAAGCTACATATTTCGTGTGTACTTTTAAAAAATCTTTATTGTAGTTTTTCCATTACCATTTAGCCCCCTCATACCCTCCTCCCACCAGCCATCACCACACTGTTTGAAGCCAGTGTGGAGTCCAGGGACCAGAATAAAGAAATGATGGATCTGAGATACATTGTTTTTCAAGTTTTGTTGATTCACAAAAAAAACAAAACTGCAATTTATTTAATTTAAACTCACTTGTAAAATACTTAGTAGACAGATTCTGAGAATTTGAAATATATAAAGAAAACAAAGATATCATTCTAGAATTGTAAGGTTTTACTTTGGTTTTGCATTGATGCTAGTAATGTGCTCAGGAACACAAGAATAAAAGGTAAAAGTGCCCTGGCTGATGTGACTCAATGGACTGAGTGCCGGGCCTGCAAACCTTAGGGTTGCCGGTTCGATTCCCAGTCAGGGCACACACCTGGGTTGCTGGCCAGGTCAGGTCCCCAGTAGGGGGCATGTGAGAGGCAACCAAACATTGATGTTTCTCTCCCTCTCTTTCTCCCTCCCTTCCCCTCTGTCTAAAATAAATAAAAAATCTTTAAAAAAAAGGTAAAAGTATGACTGGCCTTGTTCCAAATGAAGCTCTTTCTACTGCACCTGCCAAATCATTTACCGGATGTATTGCCATTATTTGCACTCAGCACTTTCAAAAGCAAACATATCTTCTCCTCAAAGCAGCTATGTCTCCAATATTCCCATTTTTGCTAAAAGCACCATCGCATTTCTGGCCCTTCAGTCTTAAAATCTGGAGCCATAATTGTCTCCTTCACATATATTCTCCATGTCTAGTAACCAAATATTGCTTCTAATTCCTTTTGCTCTCTGCTACTGATGCTTCTGTCTATATTAATGTTTTTATTATTGTATCTTCATTACTGCATCAGTTTATTCTATTTGCCAGAAGCTAATTTTCTTTTTTAGTCTGGAATTAGAGGATCTAATTTTAGCCCCTCTTAGTTCCTCAGCTACCTCACAAGCCTTATGCTCTAGTCATCCCCTTGCCTTCCTCAAAATACCTGGCACCTACCAGACAGGGTCCCTTGTTTTCCTCTGTCCCTCTCCAAATATTTATTCCTGCCTGTGTGTCTCTGTCACCTGGAATGCCCTCAATGCATTTGTCTCTAATTTCCAAATTTCGTTATCCCTGAAAAATATTCCCACTTCCTCCATGGAACTTACCTCAATTCTTCAAACTCACATTAATAGAATGCCCTCATTAGTATCTTTCAAAAGTCAGTCAGTTGGGCCCTGATTGGGTAGCTCAGTTGGTTAGAGTGTCATCCCAATATGCCAAGACTACAGGTTCAATCCCTGGTTAGGGTACACACAAGAATGAACCAATGAGTAAATAAATAAAGGGACAGCAGATCGATGTTTCTTCTCACCCTCTCTCAAAATCAATAAAAAAGTCAGTTAGTTGGCATTTCCATATGTTCTAGAATGCTAGTCAATCAAGAATCTTAGCTCATAATGAGTTAATGCTTGTATCTGTCCCAAACACTAATCTAAATGCATGGTTAAATTCAAGTTTTCACAACTTCATGAAATAGATTGCAATCCCTACTTCCAGATGAGGAAATTGGGACACAGAGAAACTATAATCTGTCCAGGGTCACACAAGTGACGGAGTGGAAATCAAACCCAGACCCACTGGTTCCAGAAGTCATGCCCTAAATTACTGGCCCTTATTATGGAATCATTCTAGCTTTAAAATTCCTACACATTACCTACACATTAAAATTCTTACACATCTCAACATTGGACTGAAGAGAAACCAAAAAGGAGAGAGACCCAGTAACCTGCCCGAAGTTACCCCAAATTTACAGGGGTCTTTTAAAATGTAGATTCTAGTTTAGCAGGTAAAAAGGATGATGACTGAGAGTTTACATTCTAAGTAAGTTCACACATGATACTGATTTACTGGTTAATGTGCCTACCCCATGTTGAGTAGCAAGAATAAAGAGAAATGGTAGCTGAGACTAGGACTCAGTTCTGACTTATTTCATCTTGTTATACCAAACATTATGAAAGCAGGTAAAGTGGGAGAACATGAGACAGAGAATTTGCTGAGAAAAAAAATGTACCTCATTTTGAATCACCTTTCTGAAGATCATGAGTGGCAAATAAACTTTATAGTGCTTTTCTCCCACATGTATTCTTATTTTGTAGTGGTATATAAGCTGCATTCAGATAGCTCCAAGACTTACCACTCTTCTTAGATCTGCACAAATATTGAGCTAGCCCAAGAGTTACCAATAAATTCATTACACACTTATCTACATCCCACTGATTTATTGCTCTGGGCAGTGATTTGGGGACATGGGGTTGAAGGAGGAAAGAATATGCGGTGGGAACCAACTTCCCAAGACCCCAGAAAGCGGAGTCAGGGCACCACTCACGGGGTTCTGAGCGCTCATTCCCCTTTTCCCTCTGAGTGAGCCTGTTGCTGAGTGGGACTACAGAACCACAGTCCAGATGTCAATTTTTTTTCCCAAGGGCGTATATTCTTAAGTTCTTTCTACCAAGTAATGTGTGCCTCTGATACAAAAACCTACGTGACACAATTAAGCACTCCAGGTCTGGAAAGGCCTACCTTGGGTGGCTAGTGTTAAGAGTTATACTCTTATATCCCTCTTTTAAGGGCTCTGGTGGCCGAGGGAAGCACCCCGAGATATGTGGCCAGCTGGCTTTCACTAAGTCTGTATGTCATTGGACAAACAAACACATCAGAATCCTGAGGAAAGTGAGTGTGTATATTCTCTTTCTAGCCATCTACTTAAACCTATGCAGATTTTTTTTTAAAAGGAGCATGACAGTTCTTTTAATGTTATTTATTTATGTCTTCCATTTCAGTAAAAACCACCTGCTTTCCCTGCCTTTTCTTACCATTCCTACCCTCCCCAAGTCTGTGATTTTGTAGACTTAAATCTGTTTATTTTTTCTTCCCTGACCTAAAGTCCTAATTCTGTAACTTACTCTAATGTGACCTTAAACAATTCTGTATCCAGGAGTGTTTATTATGGATTTTAAGTAATATTAATCACCAAATGAAGATTTTCCTTCTGTTAGAGAAGAACATAAATACAATGCATTCCTTACATTTCTTCTAGATATATTTAGAATGCCAGATAAAATAGTTATTTGAGACCACCAAATAAACCTTGTGGGTTTCTCTCATATATGAAAATTAAGGCTTTACTTAAGGATTAAGCTTTTTAAAGATAGTGTAAAATGCTTTCAGATCACTACAGTATTTTATACATATTTGTATATCATGATTTTCTTTTAATAAAATTTTAACTATATAATTATGCTTTCCAGTATACAATATACCCTCATTTTCAATACAGTACTTCTAGAGTAATTAATAAACTTTAATCACTAAAGATACTATTGTTTTGAAAAAAGTTTTGAGGAACTTCAAAAATGTTTAATGTTATGTATTTTTCATAGCTTTGTGTAAGTAATCTGTTGAAAATCTGTAGCTCTGAGACCTGCCATGCTGTTTCATTAATTTGCCTCTTTCTTCCAAAGTATAATTAAGCATATGGGGGAGAAGGGATTTATTTTGTTTCTCACAGTATTATACTCATTAATTTATAGAACGGTATTTTGCCCATGAACCTTTATTTTAGTAGAAATTGCCTTAAAAGTGCCATGTCAGCCACCATGTTGGGACGGATTTCCCAACACGCGCCCCAAACGAGAGACAGGAGAAGAGAAAACTCTCTCAGACGACTCACCTTCCCAGCACTGATCTCTGCACTGATTACAGACTGACTGATTTCTTGGCCCAGACCATTTAAATCAAGTCCAAATTGTACTTTGTAGAAAACTGTTTCAGAGAGCACAAGAAAATCCAAAACAATTTCATTAGGGTGACACTGAAGATAAAAAATCCGCTGAATTATGTAGAGGCTATCATTTTACGGACAGAAATGGGCTTCCTATAATCAACTTCCTGCTGTGAGTCTTGCAATTAGGAGCTATCTGCATTTGACTATGGATTCACTTAATGCAAAATTTGGGAGCATATAAATTTGAAAGATGTAAGACATTTTCTGAAAATGGACTTGAATTAAATGGCGAATGAATATAAAGGCTAATGGTATTATCTTTTGATAATCCTAATCAAAGTACAAGACTGATTTTACTTCATATAGGATAACCAGAGTTTTCATACCCAGATACCAAGCTCTGCCAGAGAAAAAAGAGTTGGGAGGAACGAACATAGAAAAAAAAGTCACAGTTTTAAAAAAAAAGTTAAAGTAAAGTAAAGTTAAAGTAAAAAAAAAAGTCAAAGTAAAGTTTTGTAGGTAAAATAAAAGTATATAAAAGGAAAGCTAATAAAACTAACTAAAAACTAGAGTGCGAAGGAACAAGGATGATTCGACAACTAAATCAAGAAACAATGATTAGCCCTGGCCGGGTAGCTCAGTTGGTTAGAGAGTCACCCCACATGCACGCCAAGGTTGCAGGTTTGACCCTGGTCAGGGCACGTACAAGAATCAACCAATGAGTGCATAAATAAGAGGAACAATGAGGCGACGTTTCTCTCCTATTCTCTCTCTCCTTTCCTCTTTCTCTCTCTCAAAAGAAAAAAAAATGATCAAACACATTTTTAAGTATATGCTTAAAAAGGATTATTGAGAAATGAGAATAATTTATATAAGACACAAATAGACTTTAAAATGATATTAAGATATACACCAATTAAAAGATTCAAGTTCTTATACAGAGATATTTCTTGGATAGTCTATATTTTATGTAAGGTAAGTGATCTTAATGAGGACAAAGCCTGATCATTACTATTCAGTAAATTTTTCCATATTAATATGATGTAATATGAAAGAGTAATCAATACAATTAATAATCGGTTCTAAGACATAAAAGATATACCAAGCTTTAAAAAGCTAAGCACTATTTTTGAGTCAGAGTAATGAATATGATATTTAGAATCATGTTACATGAAAAATTTACTTGGATCAAAGAATAGTATGATTTGAATCACTTCAATCCAAGAAATAAAAGCAAGTAAAAGTCCACCCTGAGGTGGAACTGGTTAAACCAGTAAATCAAAGAAATTAGCCAACTAGTGTGAAAATACAAGCTACAGTGGCCTTGTCAAGGTCTTACTTCATCTTTAAAGAGACAAAGAAACTAGGAGAAATGAGTAGAAGTTTCAGATAAGGTAAAAAATGATGCATAATACGAACAGCTTCAGGAATTCGATTACAGTCATCGTGCACTTTTAGTCCACCTACAATACGACTGGAAGATCGGTCTTCACAAGAAGGGGACAAGCACACAGCTCCTGTGTGTTCACTCCCACTTTGAATTAAAATGCAGTATTACCAATGGCCTAGAATCAACGCAGCCACTTTTTTTCAGTAACAAACTGGCCACTAGGTTGCAGTCTTAGCTCAATTGCTTCTTTAAGAACACTTGTTCACAAGCAATTAACCATTTTAACAGTTAAAAACATATTACAATATTTCTCTCTTGTGACAAAAGTTGACACAAACTACGTTCAGTTTATCAATCAGTTAGGTAGCTGCCTAAATTCCACAGCAGATATGTTGTTTTTTAATAGTAATAAAACTCACAAACTGTCAAAAAGTTCTTACTCATCAGCAGGTAGTGTCTTGAGGGCTTTCTTCCAGTACAAAGCACATGATCACACAGACAAAAAATCAAATCAAATCAATCAATCAATCAATCAATCAATCAATTATTCCTCAGGTATTTTAAGCTTCTAGTTTCAATACAGGACCAGCCATTAAATAACAAGTTCATACCTTTTTCTTTGTTTCCATTGTCTTTCTTGGGTCCTAAGACCCCCGTGTAGGAAGCAGTTTCACTGTGCTTTTTTTAAAGTTCAGTTTTCTGTAATTATTGTAGACATTTTCACTAGTAGATTCCCAAATGAGCTTCATGTGATACTCACTCTTTAATCCTTAAGGACATATTTTTGAAGGAACTTGATACATTTTAAAGGGAAAAACCTAGATATAAACAAAAATAAAATAAGGAAATGAACCAGCAGGGTCTTATTTGTAATGCATTTGAATCCTTTTCTAATGGAAGTGCCAACAAATGTATTTCTCTTATGTGAATGGCTACTAAATTTTATGGATGTCTTGGAGGGGGAGAGATAGCTATCACAAATTTTTCTAGCAGAAACGCTGAGATAGTTCATTTGGAATATATTTTAAAAATGACTTCCAACAATAATAAAACATCTACTTATGATTTTAAAATATGACATACATAAAACCATCACAACTCCCCCACATTCCTAACAGATAAAGCAACAGGTAATAAGCACACAGACAACGTTCATTTGGAGCCTCATACACGTCACACCTCGCAGTCGGTGCTTGTCAGTCACGGTTTCATTTAATCTACCAGAAAACTTTGTAGGGTGAACTTGGTTTTATTACACAGGCAGTCTTCCTTTGCAATGACAGTGTGGGCTGTAGACATGATGGTGCAAGCTGAAACTGTGCAAAGAGATATTAATAATCAATGGGAGAAGCTATAATTATTCCATGACTTTAAAAAAGTTTTCTCAAAACTTTAAAATTTCTCCTGTTGATTTTAAATGTATAAAGAAATGTATAAATCTACAAAAGTACAAAATTAGGACACTCTAGTTTAAAACATGAGAAACATACAAAACCAAAATGTTTTATTTCTTTGTAAAAAACACTTACCAAGAGTGGTTTCAATAGTTCCAGGTTCCCTCTTCCTGTCACATAGCTCACAATATAGAGCAAGCATCTTTTCTATTCTTTGGCAAATTACCATACTCTTCTCAGTCCGGATGGGCTTATAGTTTATCCTTTATGCTTTTAATGTCATGACATATCTTTGAGACTTTCTTTAGTAAGAAATGGTTTGCCAACACCACTTTCTCTGGGACATCTTCCTCTTTTTTGTCACAACTACTTCCCTCTTTGGTGTCCATAAAGGAGCTGTCACCGAGCCAAGAGCCCCTGTCCAGGCCAAAAAGGACCAGTAGCTTCCTTCAGCTCCTAGGCAGATCGGGAAAAGTGCCTGGCACGCGAAGAGGTAGCGAAGGGAGAGCACTGAGGATCCAGGCCTGTCTTGCCCCCATGCCTCCAGATCATATAAACCACATAACTCTCTCCTCAGACAGCTGGCCTTCTTGGAGGAGGGAAGAGAATAGATAAGAGGTTTGGTTTTTATGCAAAAGAACCTAAGCATGACCTAAAAGCACTATTTAAAATTTTGGATAGAACTTTAAACTGGATTGGACGTTGGCTTTTTTCCCTCCAGACTTTCTGTTTTGTTTTTCTAAGCAGTAGATGGTGAACATGGGGAGAAGACCAGATCAGCTACAAAGTGAAGAAGGATTTTAATATAAAGACGACAAGTTTAAAAATATACAACAAAATTTAACAATATCAAAGGCAAGAAAATTCTAAACACTTCCAGAGGCCAACAACAAAAAAATAGAAAAGGAAATTTAAAAATATTACCTTAACGATAAGAATCAGGTATTAGATTTTTCAATAGCAACATTGGTTAGAAGACTTTGGAATTACATTTTCAAAGTTTGGAAGGAAAATGTGTTTAAACCTAGAATCTTATTTCAGCTAAACTATAATTTAAATGTTAGGAGAAATAAATATTACATAAAGTTTATCATACATCCTCTTTGAAATAACTATTATAGGCTATACTCCAGGAAAAGGAGAGAGAAATGCAGGAGCAGGCAGTGAGTGACATATATGTGAATATGTAAAGAATTGTGTACTTATCATTGTTTAAATGAACAATTAGTACAAACAAACCCACTTGATCAATATGAATCTGAAACGAAAATGCTAACTTGGGGTCTATAGATGTAAGTCAAAGTTTGCTAAGAAGCAGTTAAGAATATTAGTTTGTTCTGGGAAAAAGAATGAGATACTGATACATTTAGATAGTGCTCCCGGTTCAGTAATGCAGGGGTGACCTCCACAATAAAAGTAAATGCGTAAGTTTAAAAACAGAAGCAGCAAATTTGACTAGCCAATAAATGGTAGGAAAGAAGGAAAAACCCAAAACTTGGGAAGAAAGCATGGTGTCTTGCTAGCTTTCCTCAAAGAATGGAGCCTGAATCAAGGTCATGCATATATATGGCCCTTTACTTTAGAAAAAGATTCCAAGGAACAGAAGTAGGAAGGAGACTGGCAAGAGTAAAACTGAGAAGGGGAGAAAGCCAATTTAAGAGTGCATTATCAAGTTGATCAGCATGGGGGGCAACTGGGGCTCAACCACTAGGGTCTTCTGAGGAGTCATGTAGAGTGCACTTCAGAATTACCTACTCAAGGGATAGAAGAGGGGAATGTTCTCCAGCTCCCATACTCCTCTGATCAAGGGTCACCCAGGGTTGTTAATTTGTCTTCACTTTTTAGTTTGTGCACATGTCACAGTGCTGAGAGGTTCTCACAGGTGTCCCTGGCAGTGGTGGTAGAGAAGCCTGGAGTAGAAAGAGATCCATAGTACACAGGACAGTTGACACAATGTCGCTGTCAGGTTATACCTGTGTGCGGGTGGTGGATCCAGCAATGGCTGGAATGAAAAGATGAACCAAAAGATGGCAGCAATAATTGTAGTATAATCACTGCAAATGGCTTCTATCATTAACTTTAAGAAATGCCGTACTGTCCTGGCCAGATAGTTCAGCTGCTTAGAGCATTGTCTGATATGCCAAAGTTGCAGGTTCCATCTCCAGTCAGGGCACGTACAAGCAGCCAATGGATATATAACTAAGTGGAACAACAAATCAATGTCTCTCTCTCTCTCAAAAATCAATGAATTAAAAAAAGAAATGCAGTACTATGTTAATTAAGCTTCAAAGGATGCATATAAGAATTTTGATGTACTGTGCCTCCCAAAACTTGGCACACAATCTATATTCTCTGATTCTAATGCAACAAAATTAGAAAAGAAAACCAAGGTTCTTGGGAATTTCTTCCCTTTTCTCCTCTCCCTCCTCCTCTTCTTCCTCCTTCTCCTTCTTTTTCCTTTTCTTTCTTTCTTCTTTTTTTGTTATAGCAAACTACATTATCCAAATAGTCCTTACATTGAAAACAACTACATATATCATGGATAAGTAAGTTTTTTAAATCTTAAAAAAAATTTATCCTCACCCTAGGACATTTTTCCCATTGCTTTTAGAGAGAGTGGAAAGAAGAGAGGAAGGGACAGAGAAAAATACTGGTGTGAGAGAGAAACATTGATGGGTTGCCTCCTGCATGTGCTGGACTGGGGGTCATGTGCACTTGGACCAGGAATCGAAACTGTAACCCTTCTGCTACAGGACAGTGCTCCAACCAGTTGGGCCACACCAGCCAGGGATAAAAATCTTCTTAAAATTAATGAAGAGCTGACAAGATGCAAGCAATTACCAGGTGAAGCCCTGGCTGCTATGGCTCAGTGGACTCAGCACTGGCCTGCACACCAGAAGGTTGCCAGTTGGATTCCCAGTCAGGGCACATGCCTAGGTTATGGGCCAGGTCCCTGGTTAGGGGAATTCGAGAGGCAACTGATCAATGTATCTCTCATACGGATGTGTCTCTCCCTCTCTTCCCCTCTCTCTAAAAAATAAAATAAATAAAACCTAACAAAATAAATAGAAATTACCAGGTGAAAGCCTGTGGACAACAGAGGAACCTGAAGAGGTAAGCCAATATAGTATTCTTTTGGCTTCTAAGTGTTTACTAATCCCAGCCAATTAAACTTTTATTTCAATAACTTTGTTTGAGTGAGGATATCAGAAAACAAAACAAAAAATCCACAGTCACACCAGGTGAGGAATCTAATATTAGATACTTCCCACAATAAGCTGGGATCTCAGAGAGTTACACTTTGAGACTAAGGGTTAATTAGAAATGAGCCAGCACTTATGTGGTATTCCAGCATACATTTTCATCATTGAAGTAAACCCAGAGACCTTAAGTCTTGACTTCGATTAAATTGGTCCAATTATGATAATATAATTAAGGTAACGTACCTAATATCTAGAAGAAGCTAATTCAAAACTTCTCTGGAAAAAGGTAACTTTATCCTAGATCTCTGAATATTTCTGTAATAGTTCTTTAAGTAGAATGGTTACAAGGCAACCAAACATAGCCAAGTTAATAAACAAAACACTACAAGAACTGGGAAAAGCAATAGACAAAAGAAAAAACAACAGATAAGAGAAAAGGCTAAATCAACTAAAAACTAAAAAGGCTAATCTGCAAATCCTTGGACAGTAGAATTATCAGCCATAGATTATAAAACAACCATGCTTAAATAAATTAAAGACAAATTTGGGGGAAAAAGTCTTCAGGGAAGAATAACCTGTGAAAACTCACAGATCATATTCAAAAGAAAACAAATAAAACCTTCTAGGGAGAGAAGAACATAATGTTCCAAATTAAGAGCTCAGTGGATGTATTAAATAATAGGTTACATACAGCTGAAGAGAGAATTGGTATACTGGAAGATGAGTAAGGAGAAAATATCTGGAATATAAGATAGAAGATAAAAGTCAGAATATAGAGGAAAGGGTAACATGTTTAAGTGTAGACAATAAGAAGTTCTAACATAATTAATTAAAGTCTCAGAAGGAAAGAAGAGAGGCTAATACTTAAAAGATAATAGTTGAGAATTTAACAGAATTTATGAAAAGAATCATGATATAAATTCAAGAAACCCAAATAAACAACAGACAAACTTATAGCTGATTACTGTACACTAACAATGGAAGATACTGGATTGGCCAAAAAGTTGATTTAGTTTTTTCTGTACAGTGGCCCTAGTAGTGCTTAGTTGTCTTTAACTCCATTCAAAACAACTTGGTTAGATTGTATTATGATAGCTGTCATATCAGCATGCATTTAAAAAATTATGAAAATTGGTGAGTTTTTGTGCAGCCACTTTAATATTGAAGATGGGAGAAGATAAGCAACATTTTTGGTGTATTATGCTTATTTATTTCAAGAAAGGTAAAAATGAAACAGAAATGCAAAAAAAAAGATTTGTGCAGTGTATGGAGAAATACTGTGACTGATCAAACATGTCAAAAGTGGTTTGTGAAGTTTCTTGTTACTATTGATATTTTGGCCAAACAATTCTTGCTGTGGGGCTGTCTTATGCATTGGAAGATGTTTAGTAGCACCTCTGGCCTCTACCCACTAGAAGCCAATAGCAGGAGACAGCCAACATACTCAAAATATCCACATCAATGCAGTTATTGGTGAAAATGAAAAATATGTCTTTTATTTTATGGAAAAAACAGATGAGACACTTTGGCCAACCCAATAAAAGTAAGTAGAATAGTATCTCTTCTGTGCTGAGAAATAATAGTTAAACTAGACTCAGCAAAAATATTTTTTAAGCTTGAAGGTAGAAGAAAGAGATTTTGTTATAAAAAATGAAAGCATTTGTCACCAATATACTCACAGTTAAAAAATTCTAAAGCATCTATGAAAGAAATTAAAAATGAAGAAAATGATAAATATGTAGTTAAATCTATATAAACAATGAGCTATAAAACAATAGTAATATGTCTTTCAAGGTTTAGAAACCTATATATATCTTGTGATGGTGAACCTGGTGATTCTAATCAACACACCTGCTGAGAACAATCAGAAAAGCTGGTATTGGAGAGCTTATGAAGAACTACAGGGCCAAGGCCCAGCAGAAGAGAGGAACACAGATAGGAAGCCTACTATTTGGGACATGTATCAGTTCTTGGTGTTCAGGCCCAATTAAGTGGTAATGTGGGTCTGGTAATCCCAAAATACTACACTCTAGGAGTATGGATAAACTATAAAGTAGAACAGTGAAGCTTCAAATCACCTCAACTGGAGTATGCCTATGTTCATTGCAGCATTATTTACAATCACCAGGATATGGAAGTAGCCCAAGTGTCCATCAGTAGATGAGTGGATGAAACAACTATGGGGCATTTACTTGATGGAATACTACTTGGCCATAAAAAAGAATAAAAGTTTCCCCTTTGTGACAGTATGGATGGACCTGGAGAACATCATGCTAAGTGAAATAAGCCAGTCAGAGAAAGACAAATACCATATGATTTCACTCATATGTGGAATCTATATAATAAACTGAACAAGCAAAGTAGAGACAGACTCGTAGATGGAGAGCATGATGACTGCTACTGGGGGGAGGGGAGGGGGTGAAAAGATTGAGAAAAAAGGAAAAGGACTCATGGACATGGACAACAGTGTGGTGATTGTGGGGGATATACGGGGACTAAATGGTAATGGATAAAAATATAATAAAAATACATAAAGATAAATTGAACTCTGAAAAAAAAATCTGGAATTGCTAGTGCTCCTAGACATATGCCTACAAGAATAAATCCTCTCTGGAAGAAATATAGCATCCCCCTGGTCCTCAAAATATTTCTACAGCTTTTCATATGCAATGCCAGTGCTCAATCTAAAAACATCATGCATACTAGGAAACATGCTAAATAGTAAAAGAAGCAATAGATAACAGAAAGAGGCACACAAGGATAAAAGTAACTTTAATAATTGTCTAAAACCTACAGCAAGAATCAAGAATGAGAATACTTTAGAAGCATTCTTTTCACTCAGGAACAATGTAAAAATCCTCCTTATTACTGACACACAACGCTTTCCAGGGGTTTTTCACCAGGGGCCACATCACCTTCATGGTTGCCTTCAAAGGGCTGAATGTCATTTTAGGACTGTGTAAATGTAACTACTCCTTAATTAGGGGCAAGGAGCTTGGCATTACCTCCAGGTAGAAACAAGGTGCCTATCCAGATAAAACAAGGTGGAGGGCTGGATTCAGCCCACGGGCCTTGTGTTTGCCACCTGTGCTGTAGGCCCTGGTCAATAGAAGACAAGCCACAAAAATAAATAAATGAATAAATGAATGAATGAATGAATGAATGAATGAATGAATAAATAAATAAATAGAAATGAGAAGTAGATGATGATAATGACCTATACAGATCTGTAATGTTCCTTTTTTCAACAATTAGAAAATAAGATACCACAATAGACAACAAAAACAATAGTAAGTCTCCCTACATAAATCAACAATGAACACATAAGAAAAATGTATGCTTTAAAGATTGTAAATAGGTTATAAAATTCTACTAAAGTTTACAAATAAGGGCTAAATAAGTGGAGGGATCTACCATGTTCATGCAGAAGTATGAAGGAAATAAGTTACTCTAAATACAGGAACATGAAATCTAAAAACATAATGTTGAGTGAAAAAACAAACAGAACCAAATTTACACAATTTATATAAAATTTATAAACAAACAAAATATACTATGTATTTTTAAGGATTTGTACACATGTGCATCTATACATTTGCATACACATTCCTGGTATGCAATCTATTTCCTAATCATGATGTGGTTTTATAGATATCCATAAATTCTATTTTAAGGACAAGCATTAAAGACCCAGGGAGGCTTATTACTGCCGGCACAACTGCCTTAAATGGTAACCTGGGCTGGTCCTGAAAGACTTAATCTCTCTAAGTACCTAGCTTAGTTTACCTAGGGTTGAAAGAGATGATGCTGGCATACTCACTAAGTAAGAATGATAATAAAACCCTTCCGAATGCATTTACAGTGTAATATTATACCTCTGCTTGGGTTTATTAATGCAATATCACTCGATGGCTAATGGACACTGGGCACTCTGAGGTTCGGTGTTCTATCTGAGATGATGTACTACTCAGTAATTTGATGACCAGCAATGGGACTCAGGCATGAGAAGGAATCTGATTTCATTTCTGCGGTGGAAAGAAGCAAAGCAACAGATTCCAAGTCAGGTTGTGTTTTATTTTGTTTTCACTGTAGTCATTTTGAAGGGATATTCAGGTCACCTGGCAGCTCCCATTTGTCCCTCAATTTGTAATCTCCTTGCTCTACCCACATGTAGATCAGTCCTTTTCCTGTGCTCCGAGGGGTTCTCTGCTCTCCAAGACACCCCAAATCACCCACTCGTAGCACAGAATTAGAATCACTGCTTTCCAACTCTTGACCAGCTATCTTTAGAAAGATTAGGAATCATAAAGAAATTGTTCTGATTGTACACCATGTCTTGAGCTTCTAAGGGCTCTGAGAGTTTGCACCTGGGGCACAGTGATGCCCTCTGCCTCAGTCAGTGTGCCCCACACACTCAGTCCTCGCTTTAGGTAGACATGCATGAGAGACAGCTCTCAGAGACGCTGTGCACAGCAAGGAAGGTGCCAGCTATAAGACAAGGCCAGAAGCACTTCATTCCCCAACTTTATCTTTCTAAACATCACTGCTTACAACTTATAGATCATATGTGAGACCAGGTGAATCTATGATAATAAATAGTGATGCCATTTAAGTTACATTGTCATTCTATGCAAGGGAAGAAAATAAATCATTACTTTTCTTATTTTGCTATTACATTGTCCACTACTGTATTTGTTCACTTTATTTGATGTCATGATTATGATTCTCTTTATTGTAACTGTGATTTAACTCATAGGTGACCAGCATCTAGGATATATCTAGTATTTAAATAAATTAAAGGGCCTTTAAAGAAAAAAAGAACACTGCAGCCATTCCCTGATGCCAAGGGGAAATTGCGGTGTTGCAGCAGGACACAAAGACCACAGTTTCACATGGGTCTGAGCAGGAGTGCCCTTCATTCTCTGTGAGAATCTGAACCCGGCGATGCTGTGGTGCTGCTCGGCAGTTTTCTAGGCGATTTGCCATCTCACAGTGTGGTATTTTCTCTGAATGTTATCAATTTTCAAGATAAAGGTAATTTTCACCTTGTTAAAAAAACAGCTTAACATGTGTTGTGTTGGCCAAATACAACCTCGTTATGTGACACTTTGGGACCAGCACGTATGAACGAGTGACCAGACAGTCTGACGTCAGACTCCTGTATTTTGTTGTGGTTTTCTCTAGATCCATACACTGGCACGGTAGTTTCCAAAATGCAGTCCCTGGGCCAGCAACGTCAGTATAACATGGGGACTTACAAACATTCTCAGGCTCTAAACCAGACCTGCTGGATCAGAAACTCCAGATTTAGGGGTTCACTGATTTCTGTTTTAAGAGAAATTCTTGGTGATCCTGAAGCATACTGAAGTCTGAAAGCCACTGCCCTAGTCACTTATACCCTCACTATGTAGCACCCTGGAGTTCTAAATGAATCACGTTTTCTGATGCTGGACTGTTGCCTTTTGTCATAACATTTCCTGGGGCTCATGGGGCCAGTCCACATCTCCAGTTTCTTTAAAAGAAAATGATCAGTCCTGTTTTGAGAACTCTCAAAAGAGGCGGATCCTGAGATAGATGATGGGGACTTAGGAAAACACCTTGGCTTGCAGGTGAATGGGATTATTTTGTTCTCATGGCCTGGTGACTCTTTAGGCCTCAGAGAGTGGGGGGAAAGGTCTGTTTCTGTTCGAACAGAGGGGCCAAGCAGAGAAGAGTGCCTCTCCCAGCGGCTGGGATGGGGTAGAGCAGAGACTCTGTTGGCATTCTGGGAATGAAACTGTCTGCTCCATGCAGAGGGATCTCATGTGACCACTGTCAGCAGAAGTGGTGGCATAGAGGCCTGATAATAAAGAAGTCTGTGTGACAGTTCCTGGGACACTATTAGGAAAAAAATGAGAAAATAGTGCAGAGGCTAAAGGCAGACTGGGTGCTTCAGGCATTTATAATATTCACAATAAAAATGAATGTTATACCCACAGCCTGGTGAAACCTAGACATATGTTCACACCTGCCGTATCACCTAGTTGCCACAAATTTTTTCACCCTTGGTTTGGATTTATATAATCCTTACTCTGACTGGCCGGTATCTGATATTCCTATATCTCACGATACACCTACCTTTTCCCTTGGTCTTGGCATTATAATACATGCAAAGCAATCAGATATGAGAGGCAAGAAATACAATTTCACACCTAAGTCAAGAATATTGTAAAAACATTATAATCTCCTGCAATTTATATACCAGTACCTAGGGAGTAATCAGAAAGTAAAGAAAGTAGAAGTCCCACATTAGACTTTTGAGAGGGATAGCTAGGCTTTACCCTTCTCCAGGAAGCATTTGAAAAAGTGAGGCAAACTTTAGTTAGAGTTCCAGTCTACCTGTTAGGCCTCTCTGACAGTCTTTTTTTAGAAGAAATTACTTTCTTTTCCTTCATCTTCAGGTAGGACTTTCATGAAATGCTATTAAGAATCCTGAGATGTCTGGAAGAACATAAACTCAGCTGGGCAACACGGCTCACCCTCCCTTACTTTCCAGCCTCCTTGACTTCTGTATCTCCCGTTCTCTTTCTCATCCCCACAGACCACCCCTAGACATTTGTTAGGGTTTCCCATCCAGGCTGCCAAGATGCACATGTTGTCAGAGACCTTCCCGACTCGTCCCTTGTCTGCAGTTCCTTCAGTCACTTCCGCTCTCCTTCAGGGGACATCCATACTCTAGAGGGGGTGCTGTTATTTGGGTACCAAGGATAATTGCCAACTAAATCATTAGGGATAGTGCGTTGTCTTGCCACACATTTTTATGGGAAATTTTTTATAATAACAAATGTAGCTTTCTTTATATGGACATGATTACATCAGTTAATATACCTTTTTGACTTGTCCCATGGAAAATCGGGGCAGCTTCTCCTTAAATTTCTACATGGAACAGAGACTACATCACCAGAAGAGTTTAGTGGCAAATGCTTTGTTAACGTGGGCAAGTTACTAAACTTCTCCAAGCCTCTGTTTCTTCAACTATAAAATGAAGGAATTGGGCTCTGATCTTTGATAATACTTATTACTCTTTAAGATCTAGGCCAGACATAAATATTTTTGATGATGCAAGGTTCAATTTGATCTGTTCTTCAGTATCACTTCATGTCGTCTAGTTGGGTTTCTTTGCCCGGAATACTAATAAATGTTACTGGATGACTATTAGACCATGTTTCCAAAACTGTGCCCTGGCATTGCCTTGCTGAGACTCCACTCTTTCAGCAGTGCACTTCTGGAACAAGCAGTACTCAGGCTGGTGAAGGATGAGGCTGGACATCATCCTGAAATCAAGTAGACTCATCTAAATAGCCTACTTCTATTGGCAAACTAGCCCAAATCCGTATTTCTCAAACTAAAATAAAAATCCATTTCATCTCCTTCTCTGGCTTGAAGTCCTGAGACCAAGTACACATGGATGAATGAGAAGGCAAAAAACAAACAAACAAACAAACAAAAAAACCAAAGCAAAAACAAATAACAGAACAATTTTAAAGAAAATGTCTCTTAACCTGCCTATTTTATGACAGATGTTCTATCAGATACTTTAAATATATTTTTTATTTATTGTCTTAACAACTCAGTGAAGTCAGTATTATTCTTCCCATTTTAGAGATGAAGGCACTATCTCAGAGAAATTTGGTGACTCGTCAAAGGTCATACAACTAGTACATGACAGACTCAATTAGAACCCAGCTCAGTTTGAATGTTCTCCCCATTATATCACCCTATATCTCACATTTTAAGTATTGACCAGTACATATGTTATATGAGGGCATATAAGCATAATGGCATAGGCATTTGAGTAAAAGAAACATTATTCCATATAAGCATGGCCCTTCTTTTCAGTATACCTACAAGCTGCCAAAGATTACTAAGCAGTCTCTAATTTCAACTCTTCCCTCTCCAGCTTATGTTTCTTGCTGGCAGCATAGTAACATCTAGGAATAGAATCTCTTCAGTTGGGTGAATTTAAGCACTTCCTCAGTGATGGTCACCACTTCACATTGCCACAACAAAATATACACCTCTTGAGTTGCTACATGATTATTTACCCTAAATCCTAACAAGAAAACAGGTTTTAATAAGCTATTAGTACTTTTTTGTGACAAAGAAAAAGAACAGAGTTACTTAAAAGCATTTTGTTTCACTGACAGCAGTTCTTGCATGTTTAGGATGATGATGTTGACTGCTCTTAGGTACTTCAGTTGTACTAGAACTAGGGTTTGCTCAGACAAGAATTGGTTTGGATCTAAGAGATAACGACCTCATGGCTGCCATATTCAAAATCATCTAGGACAGGGGTGTCAAACTCATTTTCAACGGGGGCCACATGAGCCTTGTGCTTGACTTCAAAGGGCCGAATGTAATTTTAGGACTGTGTAAATGTAACTACTCCTTAACTAGGGGCAAGGAACTCGGCACTGCCTCCGGGTACAAACAGGGTGCTGGGCGGATAAAACAAGATGGAGGGCTGGATTCAGCCCACGGGCCTTGTGTTTGCCACCTGTGATCTCGGAGTATAGGAAATACGTGATAAGAAGAGAGCCTAGAGAATTTTAACACTACCAGTGTTCAAGAGCTAGAAGACAATTAAGAACAGAGAAGTCAGCAGAGGCAGATTAGGGCAAACAGATATTGGACGATCAGAGTCAGGATTAGGATGAGTGCTTCTAGATAATGGCACAGGTGGCTGGAAATGTAGGAAGGAGTTTTTCTTAGGGTAGGAACTAAAATAATCCAATAAAACTGAATATATTTTATAAGGCTGAGAATATATTTGGAATATTTAAACTGGCAACCTCCAGTGACAACATTCCCAGATCTCCTTGGATCTCAGTGCCATTTTGGCTCCTCAGAACAGATACCATAGAGGGATATAAGGCCAGTGAGATAAAAGCATAAAAATACAATTAAGTCCTACTATTATTTATCTATAGTTTTCATTATTATGATGTCTTATAAACAAGAAACATAACATACACTTGACTCTATTGCCATAGTTTTAAGATCTAAATTAGGTGCTAATCCTGCCACACATGAATATTACAATTAAGCTCTATTGTTCCACTTATGCTTCTTGCATTAGTTCTTTGTCATTCATTACAGTTGTCATTCATTCACTGGCCAAGCACTTATTTCTGGCACTTACTCTGTGCCAGGAAATCTGCTAGATGCTAGAGGAAGAGACATGAGTAAGACAAGGGTCCCCTCCCCAAGGAATTCTGTTCAGGAGGATAAACAGATTCAAAAACCTCAGCACAGTGCGACAATGCCAGAGAGAGGCAAGCTTGCAGTGTCACAGGACTGTAGAGACAGGGGCAGCACGGAAACAGTACTAGGGAGATCCAAGGGTGCAGCTGAGCATGCGGACGATGAATCTGCAGTGGCATCAACCCACTCCACTAATAGAGAAAAATCCATTAAATATATCAATCCAGATAAAGAAGCAAAGAATTCAAGTGGATTTGCTAGAGACCTAGAAATCTGCAAAGCTCAGTCTAAAGTAGCTAGGCAAAAAGGAGAGTTACAAGAGGTCAGGGGAGCATTTGTAGATTAGAAGATAAGAAGGATCAAAGAAACCTGAGGCCTCAGTGAAATTTTAGGGGCAGTAATAGAGGGGACAATGAATTAGGCATTTTGGTTCAATAAATCAATTTACCAATAATTAGAGTATTCATATAACTTAGTACTCCAACTGGATGAAGGAGTGAAAGATTATTAATAATCATTCCAGGCAGCAGGTGTAAACTAGGGTGACTCTAGGATGCCCAGTTGCCCTGTCAGTAATCCAAGGGCCAGACTCTATGGTAGCATGGGGGATAAGGTGGAAGACAAGGCAGAAATGATGCCTGTCATCATAGAGCTTACAGTCATACAGGGATGACAAACACTGAATGAGAAATTAGAACTGTGATGAGTGTTGCTACGAGAGGTGAAGGAGCCCCAAGAGTTTATTAGAGAGGACACCAATGTGTTCTCAGAGGTCAGCAAAGGGTCCCTTTAAGAAATGACGTTTAAGCTGAAACTGCCAAGATGAGCAGGAGTGCAAAGGTGAGGAAGTGGGGTATGAATGCCCAGGCAGCCAGAGGAGAATTTATTAAGGCTGCAGGATGAAAAAGAACACTACATTTGATTTCTAAATTCTAATACATTAAGAGGATCCTTATGGTCATTTTTCTTGTTATTTTTTCCTATGGTTTATATTCCTTCATTCCTTTGAACATTTTAAACATACTTTGTAAGCATTTTTTTTTCAGGTTGTTTGACACTTTCAAGCTTTGGCTGCTATTTGTTTCATCTGTTCTCATGCATAGCTGTTTGTTTTATGGTATGATTTATAAGTTTGGACTATGAGCTGATCATTAAAGACAGTTCCTGGTGGGGAAGTAGGCTACAGGAAGCTATTCTTTTATCTCAATTTGAGCAAAAGAATCAGATTCCTTAAAAAGTTTGATTTCCCAGCTTCTGGTCCCAGCTTCACACAATAATGTGATTTTAGACTCTCCATTTGTGTACATTACAAACCTGGGCTTTTGACTTCCTGCAGGTGCCATTTTCTCATTTGTGATCCAGGTATACAATAAAACTTCTTGTTTTTGTTTTTGCTTTAAATCTGGCTGACAGGATGAGTTCCCTCAGCCTTCACTTCAAGGTCGACATGACCCTCTGTGATTCCCAGATTCACCAAAATATCTCAGTTCAAGCTTTCCTCCAAGGGCCTGGAAACTGGGCTGTCCTGCCACACCAGCTGTTAGAAGCAATTCCAGCTTTTAAGGGCTATATCTGATTGCAACAATCCCATGCATTGTTTGGGCACTGGAGTCGGCTTAGCACCCTGACTTGGAGTCCCCTCTTTAATTCTAATACTTTGGGGGACTCTCTTTCTTGGTTTCAAGCTTAGCTACAAAACTTAGAGAAGTTTTAGCCATATGTCATTCTGTGTTTAGAAAAGAGTGAAGAATTCTTTTCTATCAGCCCATGTTAAACATGCCAAGTTTGAGGAACTGTTTTAAAAATATATTCATTCATCCAAAAATATTTATAAAGCACCTGTAATATTCTAAGTATTACATGACTGAAGAGTAAAAGTAGGGGGAAATAAGGTTGAAGAGTGAGATAAAGTTGTGCAAATCATGTGAAGAACATGGATTTTTCTTTAGAGCAAATGGACAACTACTGAAAGATTTTAAGACAAGTTAGCATTTTTGCAACGGAGAGTGAAGGATGGATTGGAGTGCAGAAAGAGTAGATGTGGGGAGAAATGTGCAGTAGTCCAGTAGGTGAGGATGGCAGCTTGAACCCTCAGTGAGGATAGACAGAAGTGAATGGACCTAAGAGATATTCAGGTAATTAATTTAGTAATGCTTGCTTATGGACTTAACTAGGGAAGGGATAGAGATGAGTCAAATATCACTCCCAGGTGCTTGGCTTAAGTATTTGAGTGGTTGTTAACAGCATTTAATGAGGTAGAAAGCAGGAGAATGAGAAAATTTGATGGAAAATGTGTCAGGTTCAGTTTGGAGCATGTGGAGTTTAAGGCATTAACACGACCCGGTAGAGATATCAAGTAAACAGTAGGCTATTTGGGTTGGGGACTCAGAGCATAAATCTGAGCTAGAAATAAAAAGAAAATGGAATTTGTCAGAGCAGATGAGATTTCCTGAAGAGAGATAGTAGCGTGGAAAGAGAAGAGGGTTTGTGATGCACCCTGAGGAATTTCATCACTTAATACGTTGGACAGAGATGATAAAGTGCCAAGAAGAGAACAGCTGGAGAATAGCTGGAGGAAAGTGCTATACTGAGTGACCTTTTTTCCCTGAAGAAGTGGTGGCTTGGGACTATTTATTTACTAATGGGAAGGACACAAAAGAGAAAGACTGAAGCTCTCGCGGAGGGGAAGGGCAAATGCCGACATGGAGTTTCTGGGAAGTTGGAAGGGGACGGAGATTAAGGGCAGAGGTAGAATTGGCCTTTGGGGACAGGGGTGACAACTTTGTAACAAGTGGGAAGGAAGACAGGATGGGTACATATGCAGATAGGTTTGTAAAGTTGCTTTTTAGAAGGTTGTTATAGTTCTTCTCTGACAGTATATTACTTATTTTCTCTGTAAAGTAGAAGGTGAGTTCATCTGCTCCATGCAATGGGGTTGGCAGGAGGACAGAGGCTGGAGAACATGAGAGTTTACGATCGAACTGACTCTAAAGACACAACAGGCTTTCCAGACAATGGCAGCAGCTCAGAAACCTGCCAGTTCATATGATTTTTCTCTACTTGAGTTCTTCAGCCTGGGTACAAACACAGAGAAAGTAGGTACCTGAATTCATCCAGCCTGGGCTTTGCCAGGCTTGGGCTTTGCCAGAAAGGTGCTACAAAAAGAGAATGAAACAACTTAAGTTAGAATATTGACAAGAAAGTGGCTAAGAAGATGGCTTATGGAATATAAACTGGGTAAAAGAGGAAACAAAATACAGGAAGGAGATGGAGCAAAGAAGATAGCAAAATGGTGTTAGAGTCTGAATGTTTGTATCCCACCAAAATCCCTATGTTGAAATCCTAACCTCCCGAAATGATGGTGTTAGGAAGTATGGTCTTGGGGAGTTCTTGAATCATGAGGGTGAAATCTTCATGAGTAGAATTAGTGCCCTCGTAATGGGGCTCCAGCCCTGACTGGTGTGGCTCGGTTGGTTGGGCACTGTTCTGCAACATGAACGGTTGCCAGGTCAATTCCTGGTCAGGGCGAATGCAAGAGGCAGCTGACTGATGTTTCTTTGTCACATCGATGTTTCTCTCCTTTTCTCCTTCCTTTCCCCTCTCTCTAAAAACAAATAGATAAAATCCTTTAAAAAAAAAAGAGGCCCCAGAGAGATCCCTGGCCCCTTTCACTATGTGAGGCTAGAGAGAGAAGGTACTGGATATGAACCCAGAAGAGAGCTCTTAGCCAACTATGTCGGCACCCTGGTCTTGAACTTCTAGGCTCCAGAACTGTGAGAAATAAACTTCTGTTGTTTGTAACTACCCAGTCGGTGGTACTTTGTTACAGCAACCCTAACAGATGAAGACAGATGGTCAATGAACTGAAAGGTGCAAGTGAGGTTGTCATAGATCCAGATAAGTAAGCCAGAAAGACCAGAGTCTGTATAAACTAAGAATGTAAAGTTTGTAGAAGTGGTTTCAAAGGTGGAACACTTTCCAGTGATGAGTTCCAGAGCTTGACTCTGGGAATGGTAGCTGTATTAATCAGGTTAGTATAAGTTATTCTGCCTTGACTCCAAGCTCAGATTTATTACTCATGCTGTTTTATTTTGAAATGCCGACATTTCATCGCATAGCTTCCAGGTTTCTATGGGAGGGGATAAGAAGATTATAACAAGTTCTTAAATTCTTTCGTCTGGAGGCAAAACATGCCCCTTCAACTCACAATCCTTTGTCTAGAAGTAGTCATATTTGACCACAGTTTGAAGGAACATGATATTCAGTGAGCAATAAAGGTCTCTCCACTGTAACTGAGATGGGTGAAGGAGACGATAAAAAGTACAGTGATTGTGGAATCCATTCTTGATGGCGGCCAGAACTGTGGTGGAGAGGAAAACTGAACGAGGTGCTGCAGCCTCCAGGGGGCGGGGGGCGGTGCGGGGCAGTTGGAAGTTGTCAGACGAGAGCAACGAAAGGAGAGTTGGGCGGGAGTTGTAAAGAAGAGCAGGAATTTGCCCTGGGTGGAGAAGTAAGTTCCCAGGAAAACCTGTCATCTGGGCAAGAAGAATCCAGCCATCGCACTAGACTTTATGGGAATCAGAATGATTGTACAGTAAGGTTTTATGGGGACTTAAGAATGACCATACAGCTGGTCTTCATAAACACAGAGCACTGATTGTGTTATAAGAAATTATTTCTGATTATTAATTGATATTTTCCCTAGTAATTCTTTCCCTCTTTCGTGTTTCCCCCTATAAAGATCAAGTTTGTATTCATTGGCTGAGGATAAGGACTGTGGCAAAGTCAAAAGCAAAAAACCTAAAACACTATTCCTAAATTCTAGTCTACAAATAGCCTCGGCCACAAAAGAGAATGGGAAGATGTGTAGGCAGAACAATGGCACACTGCAGAGGTCCGTGTCCTCACCCCTGTAACCAGTGAACATGCTAGGTTATAAGGCAAGGGGAAATTAAGACTGCAGAAGGATGACAGCCTTACAGAGACTGCTCAACCAGCTCCCCTAATTACCTACGATCAAATCCCTGTAATACAGTAAATGCCTTTGGGTATGATATAACACAAGATAATTTATATAAACGCTGTTCCTCTGAACCCCATGGCTTCCATCATATTTGTTTCTATTACCAAAAATTCTTTTCAATTTCTGTGATTTGTAAAATTATATTTAGTGCCTCTCATGAATTATTTCCCTGGTTATTTATGCATTTAACTTATCCCTTGTTTTCTTTGAATACTATTTATTTTGGGCCAGCAGAATCTGAATAACTCGTACTCAGATAAAGTCATCATTTGTTTGCTACTTAAAGCTATCTGTAAAATGCTTCTCCCCAACTTTCCTTTAATACCCTTGCACAAGTCTTGAAAGGAAAAAAGAAGAAAATATTATCCTTTGTGACAGCATAGATGGACCTGGAGAACATTATGCTAAGTGAAATAAGCCAGTTAGAGAAAGACAAATACTATATGACTTCACTTATATGCAGAATCTAATGAACTAAACTAACAAGCAAAATAGAGACAGACTCATGATAGCAGGAGAGCAGGATGATAGCTGTGGTGGGGGTGGGGAGGGTAGGGGGTGGAGGGATGGAGCAAAAAGGGAAAAGCACTCATGAACATGGACAACAGTGTGGTGACTGCAGTGGGGAGGGAGGTATAAGGGGGTTAAGTGGTAATGGGAAAATTACAATACAAAATTAAAAAAAACAAAATATGTTACTCAGATATAATGCTAATAAGAAACCAGTGATCTATGAATAAATTATGAATAGTGACAGAAGGCGAGGCAATGTTTGTGATTCAGCTCAATAGACTTTGCTGGCAAGAAAACATCCTGTAATCAATCCTTGATTGCTGGAAAGATGGTACAAAATTAAAAATAAAGTAATCCTGCACATACAGCCAGAAACATAAGAACAAACACTTGCAAACTTGGAAATTCATTCCCCTTTTAAATTTAAACAAAACTTAAGCTACATGGAAAGAGAAGGGATTTGAGAGCCTGGCTAGCCTGGGTTTAAATCATGGTTCTGACATTCCAAGGCTCTGTGACTTTGAGCTAATGATCTAACTTTTCAGAAATGTCAGTAATAGGACCAACCTCACAAGATTGCTGAAAAGATTAGAAATAATATGTAAAACTTCTGGCACATGAAAGCACTAAGGGAATGCTACCTATTATTATTAAACACTTCAAATACCACATGTATCTCTGTTGTTAGTACTTAAAAAAAAAAATATATATATATATATATATATATATATATATATACACACACACACACATATATATCTCTGAAAATGATGCCCTGGAAAATCCCTACAGATGCATATATGCATATACTTTCCAATTGCTTAAGCCGGTTCACCAAATCTTTCCTAGCCACCAAATCTTTCTCTATAGAGTCTGAGGTCAAACTAAAGCACTGTAGGAACGCAACCTCTTTGTGACTGAGGGAATATGGAAGCTGTTGGCAAGAGCATCTGGACCTCAGAGAGAGCAAGGCCCAGTCCTTAATCAGGGAGCTGCTGCTTCAGTAGCTTCACCAAGGGTTTGGTCAGAAGACAGGAAGACAAAAAGAGGGCAGGCCCTTCCCGGCCCAGTATGGAGCTGATTGGGTGAGTAAGGAGACTGCTTTCCTGCAACCTTTCCCCATCTTCTTCTATAGGTTCCCACCGTCAGGCTACCAAGCCAGGGAAGTGCTGAAGTGCAAACACACTGACAGAATGTTTGGAATCTATTAACAACATTTTAACAATTACACACAGGGCCAACTTTGACCTTGTAATGACAGGAAAGATCCCCAAAAGACTGAATAAAAATGAAGAGATCACATAAATAAAAATGGCCCCAAAATGAAGTGAAATTATGAATGAAGAAATGAAGACACGAAAACAAAACATTACCCTATTACAGGCATGAGTTTAAAAAATTAGGGGCCAAGAGTGCAAATCTTTACTTCTATAACCTTTAAAAAAACCCATTTTCCCATACCTATATCATAAGGCCATTTATTTTCTGATTCTTGCCACATGTATTATTATTAATTTAGTATTTAATGACTTTTTATTATAAGCATTCATTTCTTACCCTGATATGCATATTTGTACTGTCTACATACTTTCTACCTTTGGTTTATGGTTTCTGTAGATGTGTGGTCCATAAGAGCGCCATCTTATAAACAGAGACATTGTTATAGTCCTAAAAATGATAAACTGAGAATTGAACATTTCTAGCATTTTCCTTTTCTCCTGTTTGTAGTAACAAGTCCAATATAAGTGAAATTCTATTCAGAAAACTAAATAATAGAACTCTGGTTTTAACAGCCAGTCTTCTCCTCTGATCAGGTACAAAATACTCCCAGATTGAGGAGATTAATGTTTTTATACAGATCAGATGGATAATGATTTTTTAAAAGTTTATTACTCTGGATTGGCAAGGATTGGAGGAAACATGCAATTTTGAATACTCTTGCTAAATGTCTAAGTCAATACATTGCTCTGAAGGATAATTTGGAAAAACAATTCAAATTCTTAAAAATGTACTTATGAAAATGTGTGTCTTTATATGGGACATTTATTTGTTTATTTTAGATTTTATTTATTTACTTTTAGAGAGACAGGAAAGAGAGAGAAAAAGAGAGGGAGAGAAACATCCATGTGTGAGAGATACATCTATTGGTTGCCTCTCGAACGCCCCCACTTGGGGACCCAGCGTGCAACCCAGGCATGTGCCCTGACTGGGAATCAAACAGGTGACCTTGCAGTTCACCTGGCACTCAATGCACTGAGCAACACCAACCAGACCAAAAATGTCTTTTAAAAATACATATATATCTACAAAATGATTTATCATCAATAATAGGTTTTGAAATGTTGTGACAAATTTGAAACAACCTAAATGTCCTGCCCTGGCCAAGTGGTTCAGTTGGTTGGAGTGTCATCTTGTGCATCAAAAGGTTGCAGGTTCGATCCCTGGTCAGAGTATATACCTAGGCTGTGGGCTCAAGTCCAGCTCTGGGCACATTCCAGAGGCAAGAGATTGATGTTTCTCTCTCCCTCCCTCTCTCTCTCTCTCTCTCTGTTTCTCTCTCTCTCTCCCCCTGCCCCGCTCTCAAATCAATAAAGGTATCCTGGGGTAAGGTTTAAAAAAAAACAAAAACCTAAGTGTCCTATGATAAAATAGGGTATTGATGAAATAAATTGTCAAATAATAATGACATAATACTATGAAGCCATTAAAAATATTGTGTAAAACATATTTAGTGACGTGGTACAATATTCATATTGTAGTCATTTAATTTTAGTTTATTTATTGAGCAGTAAGCCAAGATTTTAACAGTAATCATTCATAAACAAAAGGGTTAATACTAGTTTTTAGTTTTATCTTATGCTTTTAATATTTTAGAAATTTTCCATGATGAATATTCATTACTTTAAAATCATATTCTATAAAGTATTAAAAACACAGAATTTAAAGCATATATATATTTGTATTTATAAAATTTATTTCATAAGCTGTAAAATAATTATGAAAATAGATTTATGGAATTTACTTACATTTATATCTGTATTCATTATTAGGATCATAAAATTTCATAGTTGAAAGGGATCACAAGGACATTCTGGAACAAACTTTAGATCCAAAGTTTGGCCTCTAGAAATTTAAGAGACATAATTTGTATCATTGACTAAGCTTTGTAATCACTAACGTACCTCTTTAGTCCTTATAACCTCTTTAGTCCTTAAAATGGTTCCATTTGGGTTACTTGTGATTTTTTTAAAAATAAAAGAAGATAAACTCTACTAGTTTAATAAAAAAATAAATTATCTTTTACTTTAAGAAACTTTTGAATGGTCACTTGTAACCTATTTCAGTGTAGCTTAAATAAATTCCTTTGAATTGTTATCAGAATACCACAGTATTAGGATTCCTATAAGATAACAGACTTTCTGAAATGAATTTAAAAATAAGATGTCACACTGAAGAAATTCTGGTAATTTTTTAACTACAGATGTAATTCTGAAACTTAGGACTCTGGGCAGTGGTGTGACTTTCTGAGATGGATGCTGGCTCTGTTGGACGCCTGTCTTTCAGGATCACGGACGCAGAGACCCCCAGCTCTTTATGTTATAAGCGCAGTCACTATGTTTTCAGAGCAAAAACATATCATTTGACAACAGACAGGATATTTGAAACTGGAACTGCCACTGAAATCCTCTCCTACTCCTGGATATATGAACTAGTCTTTATATGGCTTCATGTACAGAGAAAAATAACTATGGGGGAGTATAAGCAATTAATAGCATTTAGAAATCTCAGGGCTGGATGGATTCTAAAGAGGTGAATGCGTTTTTTTAGGTGTTCACAGACTTAAAAAAACCCCTTCAGGATAGGATTGAATTTTGTGTTTTAATATAATCTCATATATTTAAAGAAGTATGCACTATTTTATATTCATCACAATACTAAGAGGTGAAAAATCTAATATAGCTAATAAGATAAATTCTCCAGAAGGACCTCAGAGTCAATGCAGGTAAATGAACTCTCAATGACAGGAAAAATAAATACAATGAAGGAAAAGAAACAAAGAATAAGAAAACACTTGCAGTGGGTTTTCTGAGTACATCTTAAGATCAATTCAGATAACACCTGGGTACAGAGAGGGTCTATGGGGTCCAAACAGAAAACCGCGACCAAGGGTGGATGTGATGTGTACAGTCAACTACAACCTAAAAGAAAAACAGACTTAGGGCTCGATGTGACTACAGTGACCCCTGCTGGACCCTATCGTTTTTGTTTTAAACTCAAGAACCTAAATAAAATCTTGTGTAAGTAAGGATAATTACTATTTTCACAGCATAATTGAGTTTAAACGTTGGAAGAAGGCTTAGAGAACATTTAGCATTATCTCTTTATTTCATAATTGATTAAACAGGCCTTTGTCCCGTAGAGGTTAAATGACTTCCTTTAGGTCACAGACCTGGGATTACCAGCAAATAAAGATGTCTGCCCGGTTTCTGGGACCTGTTTATACAGGTGGAGTTTTCTGTCATAACAAATAAAAGTATCCATAACACAAAATAATGAGGCCAGGCAAAGTCTTAGGAACTTACACTGATTTTAAAATAAACTGTTCTCTTGATTTGGTTAACTCAGGCTCAATTTTGCTGAAAAGAGAAAATTATAATCTTCTAATTGACATTAACATGACACATTTTTTCTTCTTTGACCTTTATGAATTTATACATTTCATACCAGACTTGAGTTTAATTTTTGCAATGTTAAGTTGTTCTGCCTTTTCCAGGTAACCTATGTTTTCCATTTCTGCTATTTTGATCTTTTTGAAATATCTCTTTGTCCTTGAGTATGCTTTTCATGTTCTTTCCCTTTATTAACCTCTAAAAAACTCTTGGTATTGGACTAAGAAAAAGAATGAAAAAAAGAAATAACACAGATGGCAATGGTTATTATACTTGGATTTTCTAGTGACCCCAAATCTCTCATAGAAATGAAGTTACAAATGACGGTAACGCTTCCACACTGATTCCTCAAAGTTCACTGGACCCAGAAGGTTACTGAAATAATAGTGCTATTTGTATATAAAACACAGTACCTTTCCGGCAAAATTATGAATGGGCGTTAATTGAATAACCAAGAAACCAAATATATTTCAAGCCTACTATAAGACATTAAAATAACCTCTCCCTTCCCTCCCACCTAAGCACACATGCCCTACCCTGGCGTCACGGGCTCAAAGGGAAACCTGCTCTCCTGGTCATCTCTCAACATCTATGTGATCAGACAGTAATGGAACCCCTGTGAACAGCTGTAGTGAGAGGGGCCTCTGGTCGCCTGGGAAATGTTTGGCAGTGGGATGGGTTTTATGGTCAGGTCGACTAGGAAAACCAGAGTATTCCCAGGGCCTTTGCAATGCACTGTGCTCAGACCTACTCTCACTAAGAGACCACAGAGAGAGAATCTACTCCATTTATTTCAAGATAGAATCTTCTTCTCAAGGACACCTTGTACTTCCTGCACAATCAATACTTGACAGAATGCTGAGGAACTCACCGAGGGCCCCTCGGTGGAGGGAGTCAAAATGAAGGTTCAAAGTTAGGTCTATGTCACTCCAAAGCCCATACCCCTTCCCCTATGTTTTTCAGTACTTTCTAGGAAGATACAATTACTTAAAAAGTTAGTTTACAAGTGGTTTTGTCCACCAATCTATCACGAAGAGAGAAATTATGGCTTACCTGGAACTTCTTTTTTAATATAGTTTATTGATTATGCTATTACAGTTGTCCCATTTCCCCTCCTCACTCCCCTTCACCCTGCACACCCTTTCCCACCCACCTTCCCCCGTTTTAGTTCACGTCCATGTGTCATATTTATGAGTTCTTTAGCTTCTACATTTCCCATACTATTCTTACCCTAAACTTCTTAATCACTTTAACTTCTGAGAGTTATGGTCTCAAACCAAACAGCACATTAAAATCACCTGGAAGCTTTAAAATCACCTGGGTTCTGCTCCAATTAATTAGACTTTCTGCAGGTAGGGCTTTTTTAAAAAAGTTCCCCATTTGATTCCAATGCATGCCCAGGACTGAGAGTCACTGGTGTAGTACAACAGAAAGAAAACAGGCTTATGTTCTCAGCACTAGGTGTGAATTGAAGTCTCTAAGAAATGGACTGTGTGATTTGTAGCAAGGCAGTTAATTGCTTTAAATGTTGTATTAAAGAAAATTCATGAGGATCAGAAAGAATGTATTTGAACATCTCACACTGACTTTGGCACATGGCAGAAATGCATTAAACAGCAGCATTAAAATTGGACAATATGCCATAGTAGAAAGTGGGTCGGAGTTAGACCTGATTTCAAACTTCAGTGCTACCATTTTTAATCTTGGATAAGTTAAATATTTTGTGCCTTAGTTTCCTAATTTGTATAATAGTTACCATAACTCCTACTTACAGAATTGCTGTGAGATTTAAATAAAATGCTTGTAAAACACCTGACACATTCCTTCTATTTTTTGTAAACCAGCTGCTATGCCAGTAAAACTGCCACTGGAAACAGTCACAGAATGTCCCTTACACTTACAAATGTTTTATTTTAGATGTAGCAATGTATAGGTTCTGTATTTAGTATAATAAATTCAGATAACTGTGCAGATTCTGTTTATTCTGTGCTGTTCCCTACTCTACCACAGAATAAAGCATCAGGATTTGGTGGTTGGCTATGATAAAGGAACTAACTGGGGAGAGGGCAAGTGGAACCTTCTGGATCAATAAGCTGGAAGAGAAATGCAGGGGTCTGGACTCTTACATCCATATCATGAGGAAAAGCTGTTGCCTGGGTCTGACCTGAGCACAGACCAAAGTGGCCCAACATAGGGGGAGGCCAGGCGAGACTGTCCTCACTGCCTTTATGAAATTGAGTCTAGAGCAATCATTAGCTGCTGACATCTTGGTGCTGTCGACACTGGCGTAGGGGGCTGCAATCAAGTTGGAATGTGTCAGCAGTGTTAAAACAAACATCCCTGCTCCATCTTGAGAGCAAACTCTATAAATAGTTGTTCTGGACATGGCTCACACCAGACCCTTGTGGAATTATCTGTCTTCACAGGATGTACTTGGCACATAGGGCTAAAGCACCTGGAACAGTGCCTGACATATACAAAATACTCAATAAGTGTTCCTTGAATTGAACTGACCTGTGTCCTCTGCCTGGAACACTTCCCGACTAGAACTAGACGCTAACATTTGTTGGGTCTTACCAAGTGCCTGGCCCTGTACTAGGCACTTTATATGGATATTAACTCATTCACCTGGCAAACTCTTGCTCATCCTTTAAGAACTAGCTCAAATGTCACCAATTCTGTTAAAACTTCTTGACTCCCTCAGGCAGAGTCCTCTGTGTCACTGCACTGCCAGCTCTCTGCTCAGTCTTCAGAAGAGCACTTACCACCTTCTACTTTAACATATCTGTTTACAAGTCTTTCTACCCCACTGCAGTGTGAAGTCACCAGGGCATCGTGTCTTTATTAATTTTTTGGTTACTTAGCACAGCATGATGGAATTAATTTTCAAACCCCTTGCAATTCTGCTGACTAAATAATGCCACACTGGATACATTTATCAAAAGACTACATCCTTCTCCACATAAAGCCAGCAAGTATTTTTATATAACTGAGCAAGAGGACAATTTTACATAATGACAAAAAATGACTTCCGAATCATAGAATCTGAACTAGTGAGGAAGTGGTGTATAAGGCTTGTCTGCACATACCAATTGTGAGAATCAGCACCTCACAGGAAGTACCTAATACGCACCCTTCCACGAGCATCTACTTTGGGACCATCTGGTATTCTCAGGATATCTGTATTATCTTGTAACCATCTTCTGGTAGGGCTTATGGACTGCAACAAAGAAAGAGAAACATGAGAGGACTTACACATACACAGAGAGAACTCATTTTTCACTAAAGCATTATTACCTGGAACATTAAAACAGATAAATAACACTTGCCTTACAGATTTTATGGGGATTAAATGAGGTAATGTATATGAAGTACCTGATACAGTGACTAATTTATTGTTAGCTAAAAAAGTGGTAGCTATTTTATTATTCCACACCAGGCAATACTTTATTAAGCTTCCGGATTTTTGACTATTCACACTGAGCAGTGTGGAGTGGAGAGCTTAGGGAGAAAAATTTATTGACGTCCAGGTGTTTGACATGAGCAAGTGGTTGAATGGTGGTGCCATTTACTGAAACAGAGAAGTCCGGGCGAGAGGAGAGGGTTGGTAAATCAAGACTTCTGGTTTGCCCAACTTAACTCGGACATTCCTGTGAACTATCCAAAAGGAATGTAAAGTAGGCTAGTGAATATGAGCCTGGAGCAAACATCAGCAAATATTAAATACTAAAGGTCATGGTATTAACTTAAATATCTATAAACAAAGCAAACATATGATGAATATGACTTCTTTTTTCATAGTTATAAAATGTATTCTATTCTAAAATTTACTTCCACTTAGTATATTTTATTCACCTTTCTTTTTTGTTTTTTAAAATATATTTTATTGATTATGCTATTACAGTTGTCCCATTCCCCCCTTCATTCCCCTCCACCCTGCACACCCTCTCCCACCCACATTCCCCTGCTTTAGTTCATGTTCATGTGTCATAAGTTCTTTAGCTTCTACATTTCCCACACTACTCTTGCCCTCTCCCTGTCTATTTTCTACCTACCGTCTATGCTACTTATTCTCTGTACCTTTTCCCCTCTCTCCTCCTCCCACTCCCGTTGCTAGCCCTCCATATGATCTCCATTTCTGTGGTTCTGCCTGTTCCTGTCCTAGTTGTTGCTTAGTTTGGTTTTGTTTTTGTTTTAGGTGTGGTTGTTAATAATTGTGAGTTTGCTGTCATTTTACTATACATGTTTGTTATCTCCTTTTTCCTAGATAAGTCCCTTTAACATTTCATAAAATAAGGGCTTGGTGATGATGAACTCCTTTAACTTGACCTTATCTGAGAAGCACTTTATCTGCCCTTCCATTCTAAATGAAAGCTTTGCTGGATAGAGTAATCTTGGATGTAGGTCCTTGCCTTTTACGACTTGGAATATTTCTTTCCAGCCCCTTCTTGCCTGCAAGGTGTCTTTTGAGAAATCAGCTGACAGTCTGATGGGAACTCCTTTGTAGGTTACTGTCTCTTTATCTCTTTTTTTAAATTTTATTTTAATTGTTCAAGTATAGTTCTCTGTCTTTTACTCCCATCCCAGTCCACCCCCACTCAGTGTCTCTTTATCTTTTGCTGCTTCTAGGATTCCCTCCTTCATTTTTATCTTGGCTAATGTAATTATGATGTGCCTTGGTGTGTTCCCCTTGGGTCCAACTTCTTTGGGACTCTCTGAGCTTCCTGGACTTCCTGGAAGTCTATTTCCTTTGCCAGATTAGGGAAGTTCTCCTTTATTATTCATTCAAATAACTTTTCCATTTGTTGTTCTTCCTCTTCCCCTTATGCTACCCCTATAATTCGGATGTTGGAACGTTTAAAGATGTCCTGGAGGCTCCTAAGCCTCTCCTCATTTTTTAGAATTCTTGTTTTTCATTCTTTTCTGTTTGGTTGTTTCTTCCTTCTGGTCCACTCCATTGATTTGAGTCTCAGTTTTCGTCCCATCACTATTGCTTCCCTGTGCATTTTCCTTCATTTCACTTATCAATGCCTTCATTTGTTCATCTAATTTGCAACCAAATTCAACCAATTCTGTGAGCATCCTGATCACCAGTGCTTTGAACTGTGCATTTGATAGGTTGGCTATCTCTTCATCGCTTAGTTGTATTTGCTGTGGAGCTTTGATCTATTCTTCCATTTGGGCCATTTTTTTTGTCTTGTTGTGCATGTTACATAAGAGGGGAGGAACTTTAGGTGTTCAACACGACAGGGCAACCCAGTTGCTGGGTTGTGATGCTGTATGTGGGGGTGGGGTCTGAGAGGGAACAATGGCACTTGCTCTGCTCTCTGTTGGATTTCAGTCCCTTCCGCCGCTTCCCTCAAGCAAACTGGGCCTTTCTGGTGCTGATTCCCTTGTGGGTGGGCTTGTGTACATTCTAGGATCCTGTGGGTCTCTCCAACAAACTCTCCTGTGAGGCTGGGAGTCTCTCCCTGTGCCTCAACCCCCACAAGTGTTTTTAATCTGTGTTTTGTGGCTTTATTACCCGGTACTGGGACCCTGGGTTGCACAGTCTGTCTTGCTCCCCAGTTTTGCCTGGTTTACATGCATGCGAATGTGGGACTGCCTGGTCAGCCAGCCGCCTTGCACGCAGTGCCTCATTTCACAACACTGCCTCGCTGGGTCTGCCCATTGCCACCCCACACCTGGGGTGCCTTGTGCACCCAGTGCCACCACTTTTTGCCCCACGACCCCTCTCTGCCCAGATGCCCCACTCCTCCCCACCTACTGGTCTGGATGAATATGTCTACTTTAACTCCTTGGTTGTCTGACTTCCATACAGTTCAATTTTCTGTCAGTTCTGGTTGTTATTTTGTTTCTGAATTGTTGTTGCCCTTATTTCGATTGTGAGAGGAGACACAGTGTGTCTACCTATGCCTCCATCTTGGCTGGAAGTCCCTTATTAACCTTTTTATGTCAATACCTACATACAAGTTTTCCTGGAGATAATTTGTTTAACTTATTTCTAATTGTTGTATGTGCAGATTTTTCCAAATTTTCAACATTATGAACTCTACAAATATTTTTAAATATTAAACTAAGTTTATGTTTTTAAATTTTTATTTATTGAGGAAGGGAGAGAGAGAGAAACATGGATTTGTTGTTCCACTTATTTATGCATTCATTGGTTGCTTCTTGCATGTGCCCTGACTGGCGATCACACCCATGACCTTGGTGTATTGGGATGATGCTCTAACCAACTGATACCTGACCAGGGCCACAAAAATTTTTGAAGAGATTGTGCAAGTCAATCTGAGGGTAGAGTCCTAAAAAACAAAATTGCTACAGAGGGTGTGTTTAAAATTTGGAAGAGAGTACCAAAAGGCCCTGAAAAACCAGATAAATATTAAAATTTATACTCCCACAAAGAGGGAAAAGGGGGGCTATTTTCCCATGCTTATCATGATACTTAAATATGAAATGGTATTTTGCTGGTATTTTATTTTACTTTATTTTATTTATGAGTGAAGTTGAACATTTTTTCAACTTCACTCATTTTCTCCTGGGTTGTTAACTTTTTTTATTCTTAAGGGTTCTGGATTTAAGGTGAGAAGGAAATTATAATGGAAAAAATACAATAATAAATAATAAAAATAATTTTTAAAAGGTAGAGATTTAGCCTTTTTCCTGTCATAAATGTTTAATTTTCCCCTCTTTGTTATGTTCGTCTTCTCACAGGACTTCTACATCAGGTCTTATTTAATTATCTGGTACTCTGCTTGACTTCTTGATGTAAACAATTAGAAAACAGGATAAGATATACAAAACAACTGTTTCACAAATTGGACACAGGAAGAATAAGACTGTGATCCCTAAGAGCAGGGAAACAAATGATGTGATCCATAGAATTGCCCTGGAGGTACATATTAGATCAGAGTGAGAGAAGGGCAAGCCAAGCAGAGTACAGGTATCTTTCTAAATTGAGAAAACAGATCAGAAACTGGGGAGGCTAAAAACACTGGGTATTAGAGGGCAGAGTGACAGAGAGGAGGTAGCTATGTGAAAAAAGACTAGAGAAGTCCAGACAGGGGTTCCCTTAAGTCTGAAATAAATTGCACATGAATAGCACAAAACTCCACAGGCCAGACAAAGAACGCTGGAGAACTGTAAATTGAACACTTAAAAATCACAAAGAGCTTCAAGTTCTGCTCAGCCAAAGTAAAAGACTTGTTGAGTACCCAGGGCATTAAGACCGTAAGGGTCAAATATTCATAAATGGAACAAACTAGTCCTGGAGTAAAGACTACTGTAGACTCACCTAGCAAAGCTTGAAAGTCAGCCTTAAAAACAGCAAGCTGATCTTCAAGTAACTTAACGGCTTGTCTAAACCAACTTCCACACTCTTCAATAACAAAAGACAATGCAATTCAGTCATTCTAACACATAATCTCTACAATTACCTAAACTCAATAAAAATTATGAGAAATGTGAGTGTGAAATAAAATGTGTCTCATAACCAGGAGAAAAAAAATACTCAACAGAAATAGACCCCCAAATAAGCACAGATAATAGCATTTTCAGATAAGAATTTGAAAGCAGTCATAAATATGATCAAAATTTTAAAGGAAAACATGAACACAATAACAAAAAATGTAAGATATAAAAAAAGAACCAAATGGGATGAACTATAATACCCAAAATGAGAATCTCACTTGATGAGATTAATAGATGATTAGACACTGTAGAAAAATCAATGAACTAGAATAGCAATGGAAGCTTCCAAAACTGAAGCACAGAGAGTAAAAGAGAGTGAAAAATAATATTAATAGAGCCTCTGTGATCTTTGGGACATTAGTCTAACTAATATATGTGCAGTTACAGTCCCAGAAAGGGATTAGGAAGGAAAAAAGTTTAAATAAATGACTCATTTCTTTCAAAATCTGATGAAAACTAAAAACATATATATTCAGAAAAGCCAATAAACCCCAAGCAGAGGTAATAAAAAGTAAAACAATCAAGGCACATAATGATAAAATTGATGAGAATCAATGATAAATAGAACATCTTAAAAGCTGTCAAATAAAAAGATATACTACATATAAGAACAATGATAAGAATTACCATTGATTTCTTGTTGTAAACAATGAAATGAAGAGGATAATGAAATTACATATTTAAAATGTTTAAAGGAAAATGTTGGTAATAGAGAATTATACACCCAATGAAAATATCCCTCAAAAATAAAAGTGATAGAAATGCCTTTTGTACGCAAAAGTTGAGAGAATTTATTAACAACAGTCCAGAAGTAAAACAAATGTTCAGGTATTTTTCAGGTTTAAGGAAAGTGATATCATATAGAAACTTCAACCTAAATCAGCGTTCTCAACTGGTGACAGTTGTGTCCTTCAGGGAACATTTGGCAGTGTCTGGAGACATCTGTGGTCAATACAACTTAGGGCAGATTTGTTATTGGCATCTTGTAAGTAGAGCCGGTGATGCTGCTGAACATCCTGTGGTGGGTGTATCAGACAGTTTCCCACAGCAAAGAATTATTGAGCCCGAAGTATTAATAGTGCTGAGAATGAGGAATGTTGGTCTACTTAAGAGAATGAAGAGCACTGGAAATAAGTATATGTATAAATAAAAAACTTTCTATAGAACATTGACTGTTTAAGGCAAAAACAATAACACTGTATTAGGGAATTTATAACATAGGTAGAGGTAAAATGTATGAAAGTAACCACAGAAAGGACAGGATAGGAGATATGGAAGTATATTGTTATGAGGTTCTTACATTACACATGAAGCGGTGAAATATTATTTGAAGCCAGACTATGGTAATTTAAAGATGCATATCATAAACTCTAGGGCAAACACTACACAAGTGAAACAATCCAGCATAGTGAAAAAATGAATAGTGTAGATAAAACGAAACACTAATAAAATATTCAATCTGATAGAAGATAGAACAAGAAGAAAAACAGAACAAAGGACAAGTGGGACAAATAGAAAACAGGAAGCAACATGCTAGACTTAAACCAAATCATACTGATAATTGCAATAAATATAAATCCTATTTATATTTATATAAATATGGTAGAGGATGCAAGATTGAATTTAAAGAAGTAAGACCCAATTATATGTGGTCTACAAGAAGGCTGATATAAAGTCCACTTTATTTTTATTTAAAATTAAGACACACAGGTTGAAAGTAAGTGGATGGGAAAAGATATACCATGCAAACACTACTCCTAAGAAAGCTGAAGTGACTAAATTAATATCAGACAAGCAAATTTCAGAGCAGGGGATATTACTAGAGATAAAGAGGGACATTTCACAATAACAAAAAGTCAGTCCATTTAATGGTAGATACACATGCATTCAATTACAGAGCTTCAAAATACATGAAGCAAAAACTGACAGAACAGAAAAGAAAAATAGTCAAATTCATCATTATAGCTGGAGGCTTCAACACTCCTCTCTTATTAGTTGAGAGAACAAGTAGATAGATAACAGATAAGAACTTATAAAACCTGAACAACTTACGTGACCTAACTGACACCTACTGAATCATACATACAATAGGATATGCATTCTTCTCACTGCCCATGAAACACTCACCCAGACAGATCATCTGCTGGGCCATGGACACAGCTTTAATAAATGTAAAAGGACTGCAATCACACAGAGTATACTCTCTGATTACAACAGAATTAAACTAAAAATCAGTCACAAAAATATATCTTAAAAAGTTATTAAATATTTGAAAACTAACTAACATACTTATGTATAACAAATAGATGAAATAACCACAAGAAAAATTAGAAAGTATTTGTATTGTGCACCACTTTGAGGTTTTCTTTTGCTATGCTGAAACTTTTATCTAGGCACATTTATCAAGCTACCATAGAAAAGATTGATAAAGATGCCTAGTTAACTGTAAATTTCATCATGGCACAGAGATCCTCAAACAAATTTATGCCTACAGTGTATGATAGCCTCTCTAAAATTTACATCATGACATCTAAAAATTCTAACACTTTTCTGGTTTCATTTTTGAGATTTAAATTTTTGATGACTATGAAATTGTCCTTGATTTCATGGAGCTTTTAGTCTAGTGGTCGGAGGTCTGGATGGCTATTTATCTGTCCCACTAGCAATACACAGTCATCTACTTAGAGACCTAATTCAAAACGACACTTGTAGTCAACTTACGTGGTTTGCTTACATATTGGGTCTATTTTCCACTCTTTTTTATTTCACTTTTCTTTTTATTCTATTAATCCATGCTATTTTTAAAAACACTGGTACTGGCATAAGAACAGACACATAGACCAATGGAACAGAACAGAGAGCTCAGAAATAAATCCATGTCTTCATGGTCAATTAATGTTTGACAAAGGGGGAAGAAGCATAGGATGGAGTAAAAATAGCCTCTTCAACAAATGATGTTGGGAGATCTGGAAATCTACATGCAAAACAATGAAACTCAACCACCAACTTAAACCATACACAAAAATAAACTCAAGATGAATAAAAGACTTAAATGTAAGTTGGGACACCACAAAAATCCTAGAGGAGAACATAGGCAGGAAAATCTCAGATATTCCACGCAACAATCTTTTCACCAAAATGTCTTGTTGAGCAAGGGATATAAAGGAAAGAATAAACAACTGGGACTACATCAAATTAAAAAGCTTCTGCACAGATAAAGAAAACATCGGCAAAATGAAAAGGGAACCAACCATATGGGAAAATATATGTGCCAATGATACCTTGGACAAGGGTTTGATCTCCAAAATATATAAAGAACTCACAGAACTCCACTCCAGGAAGACAAACAATCCAATTAAAAAATGGTAAAAGGATCTGAACAGACACTTCTCCAAGGAGGACATACAGAGGGCCCAGAGATATATGGAAGGATGCTCAGCATCACTAGCCATCAGAGAGATGCAAATTAAAACCACAATGAGATACCACTTCACACCAGTCAAACTGGCCATCAGAAACAAATCAACAAAGAACGAGTGCTGGCAAGGCTGTGGAGGAACAAGGAACCCTAGTGCACTGCTGGTGGGAATGCAGATTGGTGTAGCCACCGTGGAAAACAGTATGGAATTTCCTCAAAAAACTGAAACTGGAACTGCTTTTTGACCTGGCAATTAATTCCACTGCTGGGATTATATCCTAAGAATCCTGAAACATCAATTCAAAGGAACCTATGCATCTCAATGTTCATACCAGTGTTATTTACAATAACCAAGTGCTGGAAACAGCCTAAGTGCCCATCAGTAAACAAGTGGACCAAAAATGTACTATGGTGCATTTTATACAATGGAATATGACACAGGAGAAGGAAAGGAGGAACTCCTACCCTTTGCGACAGTGTGGGTGGAACTAGAGACTATTATGCTAAGTGAAATAAGCCAGGCAGTGAAAAACAAATACCATATAATCTTATCTATAAGTAGGATCTAATCATCAAAACAAGTGAGCAAAATAGAACTAGAGACAAGGAAATAAAGAACAAACTGACAGTGACCAGAAGGGAGGGGAGAGGGCGATGTAGGGGAAAAAACGGGGAAGGGTCAAGTCAAGGAACAAGTTTGAATGACCCATGGACAAAGACAATGGGGGTGGGGAGGACTGGAAGTGGAAGGTGAGGGGTGGGTAGGGCAGGGGAGAGTACTGGGGGGAAGTGGGGACAACTGTAATTGAACGACAATAAAAAACTTATTTGCTAAAATCCTCAACCCCCCTGCCAGTTCTTAAATTGTTTTTATATCTATTAATGTTAGTTCCCTCTCATTTCTTTTCCTTATCAAACTTTAAATAGCTATTATGAAATACTTAGGTTTAAAAATCAATTGATGTTTTAACTGGAAATTACATTGCATTTATAGACTAATGAAAATGGCATTTATAAGGAAAAAGGATTTGTAGACATGGACAACAGTGTGGTGATTGCTGGGGGGAGGGGTGTATAAGAGGACTAAATGGTAATAGGAAAAATACAATAAAGATTAAATCAAAGGAAAAAAAGAAACTGGCATTTATACAACACTGAGCCTTCCTATTCAAGAATAGGATAGGTCTTTCCACTCATTATTTGTTTTAATATTTTCTTCATATGGAGCAGTGGTTCTTACCCTGGTCGCACATTATAATTACTTGGATGGTTTAAAAACTAAGATGTCTAGGCCCCATTACCAGAAGCTTAATTGGTTTGGTGTGGGTCACAGGTGTTGTGTATTTATTAAGAGCTTAACCCCAGTCAAGGTTAATTAAAAACTACGGTATTAATGTAGAGCCTGCATACTTCTGCTTAAAGTGTTTTTACTTAATTTGTTTTATATATATTTTCAGTTGATTCTTTAGATTTTTACAGGTGCAAAAATAATGACAACTATGCCTTTTCTTGTCTTATATTTATGCTTCTTATTCCACTGTCTTGTCTATTTGTGTTGGCTAATAATTCCATAAAATTAACAAGTAATGATTGAGGGTATCCTTAATATTTCTGAGTTCATTGAGAATATGTGTAGTGTTTCATCATTAAGCATAACACTTTTATCACTTCAAGAAAATACTACTCATATTTTATTGGAGGTTTTAATAAGAACGGTCCTAATTAAAGGATTCCTATTTAAATTCTGTCAAACACCTTGCAGAAATCTATTAGTTTTCCCCTCATTTTACCTACTGGTATGTTGAAAGATGTTAATGAATTTCAGATACTGAACCATATTTGCATTGCTGAAATGGCTGAGCTTCGTTACAGCATATTATTCTTTCAAAGTACTACAAAATCCTACATGGTAATACTACATTTAATATTCAAGGTCAATATTCCTTTTTTGCTTTCACTGCCAGATGCTAGCATCAATATTATGGTAGCCTATTTTTTAAAGCTTTCTGTATTCATTTATTTTATGTATGAAACTTTAATTTATTAAAATTTCAGAATAATGGCTTTCAGAGTATTTTGATTGTGACCAAGAGCAAGAAATACAGCTTTAAAAGAGACCTAGTATAAATATATACACTGAAACAAAAGTTTTACATTATAATACTTGCCCTGTATTATTGGTATGTGGTTTATACTATTCTATTTCAGTAAAAATGCTCAAAACACTATTTTGAAAAATAATTTCTGTCCTTTGAGGGTTTGGATAAATCATTTATAAACCAGTACTTTTCACAGAATAGCTTTCTGATAATTATTTCATTTTCCTTGTTGGTTATGTTCTTCCTAGAAAATCTATATTATCTTAATTTCACATAGGTATTCAAATTTATTTGCATAATACTTTTGCAATATACAAATTCTTTTAGCTCATTTGCTCCCACTTTCTGTACATCATTTCGCCTTCTCCCTCCTAATTTAGACTACATGTGCCTTCTTTAGATCAATCTATCTAGCTTAGATAGTGTCTTGTGGTTTTTTCTTTTTTTCTCCTTGAGGAAACAGATCATAGATTTATATGAATTCTACTACTTAACTGTTTCTGACTTAATTTCTGATTTTACCTTTTCATTTTTCTTCTGTTTTTTTAAGGTCTAATTTGCGGTCTACTTTATAGTTCATTTTCTGATTTTTTAGTTATATTATGCATTATTTTCATTCTTTCTTGTTTAATAAAACATGTTTGAAGCTATGAATATTTGCTGATTACAATGGTAGTTGTATCCTGCAAGTTTGGGTCTAAATTTTTTTTTAATTCTTCATAACTTAAAAACTTTATTGTTATTCTACTACAACTGTCCCAATTTTTACCCCTTTGCCCTCCTCTGTCCAACCCACCCCCTCACTCTTACAGTCAATCCCCACACTGTTGCCCATGTCCATGGATCATTCATACATGTCCTTTGACTAGTCCTTTCTCCTTCTTCCCACCATTGTCCCCCTCCTCCTCCTCCTGGTCACTGTCAGTCTGTTGCATGTTTCCATACCTCTGGTTCTATTTTGCTCCTTAATTTATTATGTTCACTAATTCCTCTTATAAGTGAGATAATATGTATTTGTCTTCCACCGACTGGCTTATTTCACTTAGCATAATATTCTCCAGTTTCACCCATGCTATTGCAAAAGGTAGGAGCTCCTTCTTTCTTTCTGCTATGTAGTATTCCATTGTGTAAATGTACCACAGTTTTTTGAACCACTCATTTACTGATGGGCACTTGGCGATTGTAAATAGCACTGCACAAGTTCTTTTTGAATTGATGTTTTAGGATTCTTAGGGTATACTCCCAGCACTGGAATCGCTGGGTCAAAAGGCAGTTCCATTCTTAGATTTTTGAGGAAATTCCATACTGTTTTCCACAGTGGCTGCACCAGACTGTATTCCCACCAACACTGCAATAGGGTTAAATTCTTCATAGGATAAAGATATTCTTAATATCTTTTTAGGATAAAAATATTCTTAAACAATCAAAAAAGAACAATGATGCCATTGTAGGACATTATTTTTTAAATTTATTTGTATTTTCTAATAAATTTATAATGAATGCTATATATTTTCTTTCTCTTCTCCCCTTTATTTTTACTGTTGACACAGATGCTCCCATCTCCCTCCTGCTTTGCCTGCCTACACCCATCCCCTGCCCCCTTACCCTCTGGTCATCACCACTCTGTCGTCTGCGTCTAAGAGTAAAGCATGCGTGTTCTTTGGCTAATCCCTTCACCTTTTTTCATCCAGTCTCCTCATTATTTTGTACATAATGTTTTAATTATTATTTTGTACACATCCTGCAATACCAATTTTATTTCCTCTTTGGACCTAAGGTTGTTTTAAATAATTTTTATATTTCCAAGTAGTGGAGAGGTTGATTTTTATTTTGGTAATTCATTTTAATTTCATTCCACTGCTATCAGAGAATGAGGTCTGGATTATTTCTATTTTTTGGAGTTTATTGAGCGATCTTTTTTGTGGGACAATATATAGTTAATTTCGTAAATATTTCTTGGGCTTTTAAAAATAAAATCGATTATTTTAGTTAATATATATTTCATCTATTCTGTCAGTGAAATTTATTTCATCAACCTCGTTGTTAAAATATATCCTTAATAACTTCTGACTGCTTGGTCCACTAAGTGAATTAAAATACACTACTACAGCCCAGGTTGGGTGGCTTGGTGAGCACTGTCCTGTACACAGAAAGGCTGTAGTTTCGCTCCCTGGTCAGGGAACATACCTAGGTTGCAGGTTCAATTTCCTGTCAGGGCACATACTTATGTTGCTGGTTCGATTCCCCTGTCGGGGTGTGTACAGGAGGCAACCTCTCTCATATTGATGTTATTCCTGCTCTCCCACTTCCTCTTTCTCTAAAAAAAATAGTCAATGAATATATCCCCAGGTGAGGATTAAAAAATATAATCAACTACTACTTTGTTTCTGATCATTTTTCCTTCTAGTTCTGCAGTTTTTTCTCTGTGTATCTTTATTATTTTATTGTTTAGAGCTTTAATATTTATGAAAGTTATATCCTTGCTGTACACTCTTTACTGTCATAAAATTTCCTTAGTCTTGTTTTACATGGTCTGCCTAAAGTTCAATCTTGTCTATTAGCTAATGTCATGACCTCAGTTTTCTTTTTGTTAGCATTTGCCTGGCATACCTTTTCCTACTTTTTTCTCTTTTTCAATCAGAGCTTTAGATGTCCCTCCAGTATACATCATACAGACCCATCCCATCACCAATATCCACCTGGTGTGTGTGTGGGGCGGGCCCTACCCCCGCCACCTAGGACTGCGCCGCCTGTCAGGCAAGACTCCAAGTAGAGTTCAGTGGAAAGGAAAAAGGAATCTTTTATTTTTGGCATGCAATTTGAAATAAAGACAGTCAGTTTCCCCCCAAAAACCCATTCCCATGCATGTGTGGTTCCAAATCCTCCCCCATGGCAGAGTGTGCCCTGTTATAATCCCTCACTTTCAAAGGTTCAATTTATAAATTTTCAATTTTGCAAAGATCTCTAATAGAAATTAATATTAATGATATAAGTGTTGTTAGGTACTCCTGGTAGTATCTTCATGAGACACTGGCAATGACTCTAATATTCATTCTTTATTAAGCACTTACTTGTCACCAGACATTGTTCTTGGCACTTCACGTTATCATCTTATTTAGTCCTCACAGTTTGACTAATATGCCCACTTCACAAATGAGGAAATGGAGGTTACCTAATTTACTCAAGCCAGAGAGCTTGTGGAGACTACCTGGGCAAAAGTGTTGATTTATTCAAAGGTTCTAGACAGGGGAGGTTTTATGATCTTGTTTCCAGTCTCCCATTTGTCCTCTACTCCTAAATCTCCATATACACAAATCATTCCAGCAACACCCCAAAACTGTTAGTTTATCCTACAGTGCTCACTCCATAACTTTGAACTCGCTGAAGAGCTGTTTTATAATTACTATCCACTCCTTTCTGGGGGTGAGGCAATGTTTTATATAAATATACTTAATGCCTACCCATAGCCAACCAAATAGTGGGTAGTAAATAATGAAATGAAATTCTAAGTAGAGTCTACCACAGTTTACCAAGTAAATTTCACCTGTTCTCTTATCAGATTTCTCCAGTGAGACTGAGTGGAGATGAAACATATTAGATTTCTTCAAAATGTAAAATTAAGGTAGAAAATTTATATTATAGTAAATGTAAGTTTACTGCATCATGTAAAAATGTCCAATATTCAACACAAATTTTGAGTCTTAATAATGGTAATGCTTTATTTATATATTTTATTCAATAAATTTCTATACAAAAAAGAGAGAAGATACATAAAATTGAATTCATGGTTTAAACGAAGTCCTTAAGACCTTAAACAAATTGGCAGAACAGTGATGTAGTTCCTCGAGTTCCCAGCAGGGGCCAGAATGTTCATATTAAATCTAATTAAATGAAGATGTTTTTAATATAATTTAAGGTTTTATCTACTTTCAAACCAATAAGAAAGTCAGATTAGACTCTTTATAGTTAAAATTACTAGAAACTACTGACATTAATTTTAAATATCAAGAATGTAAATACATAATTCAAAATATTGAAAATCTAGTTTAACAGAAGTAGTGATGTTCTAATAGCAAAAGACTGAGCCCCAACATCTGAGCGAATGGGCAACCAGATTACATTTAGTTAGTAGACACTAAAACCCCTACACTAATTGCCAACACTGGTCATTGGGGCTTTCATTTGCCAAGTCAGACCCTGGACTAGGTCCAAGAACAAAGGGCACCACTATGGCACCAACCCAGGAAATTGAGCACTGACCTTATTTGTTAATTTTAGAACATTAAAAAAAAGGTCTTAACCCATATAGAAGAAGTGCTTGGTCCATCAAAAGTACATCATTTTCCATGAAAAATGTCTTTGTAAATTAATCATGTAACCTCTCACTGGGCCTCAGTTTCTCATCTGTTCATGGGTATATTAGCTATAACAATCTTAAAATTCTTATTTCCAAAATTATTTTTTTCCTTAGGCAAAAATGGAGTGGAGATGAAACTCCACTCCACTGAATGGAGTTTCATCTCCACTCAGTCTCACTGGAGAAATCTGATAAGAGAACAGGTGAAATCTACTTGGTAAACTGTGGTAGACTCTACTTAGAATTTCATTTCATTATTTACTACCTGCCCACCCATCTCCAATTCCTTGCATGGTACACCTGTCACAAGCCAGGTGCCCAGTAAGAGTTTAAACAACAAATAAATGAAAAAATGAATACATTTTAAAATGGATCTTTCTAGGAATTTAGAAAAGAATTTAGAAACAGATTTCTAAAACCAATCATCTGTGAATTATGAAAAACAATTCTTTAGGCAATTCCAAGCAAACAAGAAAATGTTTTCTGAATACTCTTAGAAAGAACTGAATTCTTATAAGGCTATCACTACTTCCAATCCAAGTAATGAGGGAGTTAATTTTTTAAAAAGGGTTTTTAAATTTAAAATCTAAATTTTTCTTTTTCTTATCTACAGAAACATTCTTTGTATTGAGTCTATAGTTTTCAAAGGTCCTCCAAAACAAAAACTTGAAGATTGCAAGAGTTTCTTTGGGGAGTGGTTGTTTACTGGAAAGCTTAACTTTTAAGGGTGAAGACTTTAAAACTAAAGCAATGTCTGCCAATTCAATCTATATTGTTGTTGCCCTGGAAACAATGTGCTTTTTCTAAAGTAACCCAAAATATCATGAAGGAACTCAGTCATCAAAAATAATGTTATCCTATTTCTCATCAGTGAATTAAAAAATTTTGACTTCATTAAATTTGGCGGGGGTGGGGGGAGGGTGGGGGGAACGTACAGCTGCAGGCAGAAGTTTGTGCTTCTTTGTCTAGGGAGTTTGACAATGGTGTGGAAGTTCAGACCAAAAGTAAGAGTGTGGCTGTACCAAATATGAGGGCCCAATTAAAGACAGGTATACCCTCTACCAGCCAATTCGAAACATTCCTATGAAGTATCTCACTGCATGTACATTCAAATAAACAAAAAGAAAATCTAAGTCCAGTAAAAGGGGCTGAATTAATGAATCACAGAGTTTTTCCAAACACTAGCTACTACCTTTGGGTGAAGGTTGTAAGTATCTATCCTTCTTTGCTATTGAGAAAAATATGAAGATTATTTGAGCCAGGTTCTTAAGCTTGAATAATGTAAAGATTTCTTTCAAAGGAAAACCAAATTTTTTAGAACTCCCATAAATAAAAGTCAACCCCTATCACGTTAGGTGGCACTTGAAGCCAACGTGAGTATAGTAAAGAAAGTCACCTGCAAACACTGTTTGTAGACACTGTAAAACATGAAGACATTGACATAGTACTCAGATGTAAGGCGGCTATCTGGATGATCCAAATATGCCTAAAAAGCTAAGTTTTATGAAATTACTTATGGAACTAAAAGGTGAACTTGAGAAGGTATGGAACTTTGTTTGGGAGAGTATTCTGAAAAATAGGCTGACTTCTGGCCCACGTTAGATGACTACTCAAATAGCTATGCCTTCTTGGGTTAAACTGAGGTGATAAGCTTTATCATGGTTGTTGCTGGTATGAGAAGAAAGCAGGGAGAGAAGGATCACCGAGAAACTTAGTATGTTACAGAAAAAAATACGAAGGAAGAAGACTGTAACACATTTAATCAGTTTACAGTTCTCCCCACTGTGTCAAGGCATACTGACACATGCTTTTGCCTTGTTTAAACACACATGTACATACACACACACAGAGCTCTGGTTACCTTTGTTGCTCCCTAAACAAATATGACCTGTGTTGGGGTAAGAGCTCCACTAGTCTTAAACAGTGGTGTCACAGGCAGCATGGTCACTTTCTTTCAAGGTTCCTGTTAAGAGCCACACATGATTAAATGCAACAGCTCCACTGGAATGTTAAATGTGCCCAGTGCTCTAGTAAAGACTAGAGGTGGCAAGGACCACCAGTCTCCCCGACCAGTTTGAGTAAGAGGACCAAAAGAAATGCTATCAACCATAGTCAGAGCAAACTGAAAACACACTAGGGTCACTTAGAAAGTCTGTAAATATATACTACTTATACATCTTGAAAAATTAGAAAGTTGATGTTTCTTGTATTTAAGGAGAAATTAATTTACTTACTGGTTCTACTATCCAATAAACATCCTTTGCCAACCTAATAATGTGGCAAGTATTGGACTAGCAGCTGAAGAGACAAAAAATGCACAAAATAATCCCCTACCTTGAAAGAGCTCATGGTCTATTTGAGAGCAGGAAGGATAAGTAAGGAAACAAAAGCAAACATTTGAAAATTGTAGTAATAGAGGAGGGCACAATCTACACAGTTTTAACACCAAGTCTTTGAGTCTAGTATCTTTTCTCAATGGAAAAATGAGGAAGCCAAATTATGACTTGTTTTTATTCTCTGTATTTCAAATGTACAATAAATACACTAGACTGCCCACTTTGGAAAGAAAGGAGGAGAGAAATAGCATTTTGAAGCTTTCCTGAGTGAATTCTACCTCTAACTTTATCAATTGGGACATTGTTGTGAGGCACTGCCATAAAATGCATGTTATCATCTCAAGATGGACTTGAAGAGCAGGCATAAGGAGTTCCTCAAGACCACAGATCTCGGTCTATACCCTAGGACTGACCAATGTACAAACGTCCTCCAGTTAACCTACAGTTCAGTATTTTGGTGATTATAATACAATAGTATTTATATTTCCATTCTGGCAATAATTACATCTCAGTAAATAAATATACAGTATCTCAAAGTGACTATTTGATGTCTTGTTAAAAGCAAAGCTACAGGTAATAGGAGGAGGGGACTTTGAGTTATAGGGAAAGATATTCAATTAAAGTAGTATAAAAAGTATCACTTTGAGGCATGGTTTCCAAAGTGTAGTCCAGGGAATCCCTGGAGTAAAGATCCTTGCAGAAAATCTGTGTATTAAAAACTATTTTCATAACAATCTTAAGATTTCTTTTGTTATTCAAATTCTTTCTTATGTATACAGTGGGATTTTCCAGAGGCTCCACAATATCTGATATCATTATTCTCTCAGCAGATAGGCATATGCTTGTATATGCCTATATTCTAAAATTTCTCATTTTAACTTATATGTTAAATGTTGATTGACATGACCTACATAAACTAAGCTTTTGAGGATCATAAATAATTTTAAGAGTATAAAAGTACTAAGACCAAAACGTTTGAGAAGACCAAAAGTTTGCCTCAGGGAATAAACCTGAACTGAAGGGCAGACCTCATCAAATTTCCTCGTATTTTGCTTACATGAAGAAACTCGACTGTAGGTTTCATGAAGACAGTGACTGTTGGTGTCTGGCTCATTGTTTTCTCCTCAGAATCTAGCACAGTACCAGGCACAGAATAGACATTAGAATATTTCATAAAATAATAAGTGAATTAATACATACACTTATAAGAGAAGTCTTTGCTAACTGATCTATTCAAGGTCACATAAAATGTCAGCTGCAAAGCCAGAACTATATTCCAGGTCTCCTGTCTTCTATTCCTCTACTGTTGTTCCCTCACTCAAGAATATTTTTGTTTTTGTTCATTTTTCTTCTATAATCTGTTGAAAGCAGGGATAATCAGGTATCATCAATGTGAGATGACTACCTTCTCGTGCAGTTATGTGAGTTAAACACTATACAGTTTTTCCTTGCCTTCAGCATCAGCATAGATACAAAAGTGCAAGGAAATGGCAGAAGTGATCAGTAAAATACAACTTTCTGGGTTTTCCCCCACAACAGAGTTAAAATTTTTATGATCCATTCCTACTTTAGTTCCTAGTCTCCTTCTCCTGTCTTTGACCACAGCATTAAACTAGCAAGCCTTTACATTAGTGCACCAAATAGTTCCAAGACTGTAAAGAATAAACATTTTTTTTGGAAGTATACTTTATACTCTCAAAGTTGTTTTGAAACATCCTCTGGTATTTGTAACAGAGGCAAGGGGAATTTGCTTGCTACCTTACTAATAGTTACAGAGATGTTAAGGCCCACCCAGTACTAAGAAGAGAGGAAAAGACAAATACAAGTCTTGGGAAGACATTGGCCACCTAAATCCTAACTCCTGCGGGAAACTGCTTTTAAAGATGACCAACCTAAACAAAGTCAACAAGCATGTTAACCAAGCTCTCCCAGTCAACTAAAGGATGTCTCCAGCCCTGGCTGGTGTAGCTCAGTGGATTGAGCACGGGCTGTGAAACAAAGAAAGGGTCACCGGTTCAATTTCCAGTCAGGGCACAGGCTTGGATTGCAAAACAGCTCCCCAGTGGGGGCCACGTAAGAGGCAAACACACTGATGTTTCTCTCCCTCTCTTTCTTCCTCCCTTCTCCTCTCTCTCTGGAAATAAATAAATAAAATCTTTAAAAAGAAGGATGTCTCCATTCATGCACAATAATGACACACTGTCCTGTCTCCTTACTGAAAGCAGCCAAAGTTAGGCCCCCCAGCACTACAGTGAAGGTTCCTACAGCTGGTGAACCTGCCTGCTCCAGGGCCTTGGGACAGTTGCAATCCCTGCTACTGGAAAAGCAATATATGTTCTCAAAATTCCTTCAGCACTTCATTGACTCCTTCACTACTGACCTCTAGAGGAGTTGATTCTTATTATTCATGGTAGTTATATTCTGCAAAGTCATTGCCAACACTGAATAACTGATAACTGAACCACTGCTCCTAGGGGAAATACAAGGTTAGGTTCCTGTGAGCCCCTGGTCATAACATTTTTATCAACTAATAAGTATAGGACCTTGTTTTATGTGAGTTTCTGATTAAAGAAATCTTATTGTTGATTCATTAACATAGAACTCAAGGCCAAAAGCACTATAATTCAAGCTTGAACAAAGTTTATCTAACACACTTTTTTCCATAATGAATTTTCCTCCTAAGTCATATCACAACCTTCTTTTTTAAAAAAAAATTTTGCTAAAGTATACTTAACATAAATTTGACCACTTAGCCATTTTAAAGTGTACTTTTCAGTGTCATTGAGTACATTTACATTGTTGTGCAACCATCGACATCCATCTCCAGAACTTTTTTATCTTCCCCAATTGAGACTCTATCTATTAAACTGTAGCTTCCTCACACCCCACCCTTCCTTCCAGCCCTTGGCAACCACTATTCTACTTTCCATCACCACCTCCTTGTGCTTAGGAGCACAGCACTTTAGCACTCTGCTTGGGGACCATTTTCTTTGTTTATATTTATATTTTTGTCTTTGTTTGACTTCTTTCACTTCTTTTGATTTTATCTTGTTATCTTGTTAAATTAATTTACTGGGGTGACATTGGTTTGCAAAACATTACAAGTTTCAAGTGTACAATTCAGTAAAGCATCATCTACATACTACATTGTACACTGAATTACCCCGCAAAGGGACACAAAATGTGAAAAACATGGTATTAAATAGACTGCAGAAAGAGCACTTGTTTATAGCATGAGAGCTGAAGCAAGGCAGAGAACTGCCTTGTGCGACCTCTTCTGGGAACCTGTGTGTCAGAAGCCTCAAAATTTTTACCACTCTGCACATGTGCATGAATGACCACAAATATCATAAATATTGGTTTGGGGTTAAACATAAAGTTTAGCAAGTGAGCAAATTTGCAAATATGGATTCCATGAATAAATGATCATTGACCATATGTGGAGATGACAACCACGGTTTCTTTATTCCAAGAAGTAACAATAAAGAGCTGAAACATGTCCTATAATCGAGCTGCCTTAGAAAATTTCATTTAACTTAGAGGCCCAGAGAAGTAGCCTGTGTGATATAATTGGCAGCTATAACGTGAAGCAGTTCTAGTTCATGTGGAGGGTAAGTTCAAGCATAATCTCAAACCCCTCTGCATGAAACAAAAACCAAGCACTCAAGTACCAGTTATCAATCACTTACTATATGACAGGCGCTATATTCAGCAATTTACATGGATTATTAAATTACATTCCCCCAAAACTTTATGAGGACACTGAAGGTTAGCTAATTTACGTATCTCATCCATTATCACATAGTTAGAATTGGCAGTTAAGATTTGAACTCAGGTCTGACTCCAGAGCCTTACTGTGCAATTCTAATAAAAAAATGTTTTAAAAAGGTTTGACTTCTCATGTTATAATTATTATAACATTACAAAGATTTATGTATTGAAAAATAAATTTACCAAACAAAACTTTAGAAGCCTGATTTAATATTGTCCTACAACAAGAAATTCTGAAATCCTTCAAGGCATCTGGTTTGTGTCTGGTTTTCCTTAATCTTTAATGATGGGCAAATCTAATGCATTATGTAAGGCCATTTTTTCTCAAGAGATGTAGATACCTCTTAAGAATTTGATGAAAATGCATTAACTTTTCAGGCTACTGAGTTGCATTTTAGTGCACTGAGGCAGTAAATTAGTGTGTAATGTGCAAAAGTGGTAGTGACCTAAAAAATAACTATTTGATATGAGCCACTGCATTCTCTCAGGAAAAAAAAAATAACATGTTAACTCTCTTAGGAGTCCATAGCTTTCCAAAAAGGAGTAGGAAGAAGAAATCTGTGGCCTGGAAACAGCTTCTGCTTCTTGCTGCCTATGTTTGTTTAGCTCTTTAATAGTCCATTTGATTAGATCTTGTGGCTCCGAAAGCTAAGGTTGAGAGTTTGATCCCTACAGAGGCCACTTAAATATAAAGAACAAAAAGCTCTATTCTCTGCTCTCAGACCTTACCCCAAATCCCTGCCAGGTGTCTGCCCTCTGGTCAAAATAAAAAACTGGCAAAGGGGTGCAAACCTGTTCACAGTTGGGAAACAAAAAAACCCTACAAAAATGAACACCCTTTTATTATGGTGCTCTTCCCTTTATGTATTCTTAATATTCTGATATAATTTATAGAGAACAGATACATTTTTTACCGTTACCACTGGAAATTTGAGGCAAATTGTAATAAGTGCTACATCACCAGTCATAAAATCCATTATCTTCTTATTCTAAGTTCAGAGCATTTTCTACTGGCTGACATTATCCTCTTGGTAATAAACAATGAAGAAATACATCTTCTGAGTGTTATTAGCCTATAGTTTTAGAATAGGAAGTAACAACAATAATTAGTCAAAAATTAAGCACAATTTTTATACCAACAAAATATTAAATAATTTAAAAATAATTTCACATGCATTATGATTTTCAACACGTACTAAAAATTTAGTCAAGAAAACAAGTTTCTCAAATTACATCTGAAAATTTTTTACTAATATTACAATCTTGATTTTTCTTTTCATTGAGGTATTCCTAATTTAAATTTATATTTTCCTAATTACACAGGACTAAAACTACAGTAATATAACAAATAACAAATAATTTCTTACTTAAATGCTTGCTTAAATAGTATAAAATCATTTTAATTCTTGAGGAAGTAACATCTCAACTTTTTAAAGCATGCAGTGTGAATTAAGGTTTACAATACTTATTTAAATTATAACTTAACAGTTTCACATATGGAGATTAATAAGAGTGAAGTATAGTTTACATTATTGTTTATACAGACTTAATTTTTCAAATGTCACATACATCTTTCATTATTTGTAGATTTATTTCTTTTATAAAGTACTCAAATGAATCAGCTCACCCTTGGCTGTAACAAAATACTGTTTCGTGACTTGTGACAGACAGGGTTTTAACCTCTGACAGCGAGATTCATTGTGGAGCAAGAGCCAATCGTAGATCCTGACGACACTTGTCTCATCAAAGTTGGAATATAAAAAGCCACTTGGAATACAGTATAAAAGATTCACTGGTGTGGCAAGTTGTCTCTTCGAATGTAGGGGCATTACAATTTTGCTTGGTGTTACTCAAAAGCAAAAGAAAAGTAAAAGGAGGAAGTAAGAACAAGGAAAAGATTGTATTGATTTTAAAATCATGCAAAAACTGCAAATCTATGTTTATATTTACCTGTTTATGCTGATTGTTGCTGGTCCGGTGGATCTAAATGAGAACAGCGAGCAAAAAGAAAATGTGGAAAAAGAGGGGCTGTGTAATGCATGCACTTGGAGACAAAACACTAAATCTTCAAGAATAGAAGCCATAAAAATTCAAATCCTCAGTAAACTTCGGCTAGAAACAGCTCCTAACATCAGCAAAGATGCTATAAGACAACTTTTGCCCAAAGCTCCTCCACTCCGGGAACTGATTGATCAGTACGATGTCCAGAGAGATGACAGCAGTGATGGTTCCTTGGAAGATGATGATTATCACGCCACGACAGAAACAATCATTACCATGCCTACAGAGTGTAAGTAGTCCTCTTAGTGTACATCAACAATTCTGCTGACTGTTCTAGTGTTTATGAGAAACAGATCTATTTTCAGGCTCTTTTAACAAGCTGCTGGCTTTTATATACGTAGGAGGGAAAAGAGGTTTCTTTTTTTTTTCAAGATTTCACGAGCAGTATACTAATGAGACTAATATCTGAACATGCTTGCAAAAGCATTAATGTTATTTAGTATAATGTGACAAACAAACATGCTATGCTTTCACAGTTTAATACCACCAGGCAACTTCTGAGGGATACTACATGCAATGTTTAAAACTTATATAAAATGCCATAAATGCATCTGGTTGCTTTAATATGCATTGGTAGTAACAAGTTTTTTTTCACTAAGAATAAAGAAAAGAAGAAATCCATAGATGTTTAAGTCTATTTGAGCATTTGCTGAACATTTAGAATGACTTGTTATTTAAAACTATTTCTCACATTTTTTATGTTCTTTACAAATTAAAATACTTAATTTTGAAAGCTATTAACTGGAGAATATGAAAAAATATTTTTTAAAAAGGTAATGTATTAATAACAGCAATGATGAAGCAAACATAGCATAATGATCATCATGAGCTAATTATCAGAAAATGCCTAAGAAATAAACATTTTAATTGAGTATGTTATGGCTCACAAAGTCCTACTTAAACCTTGACCATGGTACTTATTGCTGTGAGTACCCAGTGTGCACATTTCCAGGCAGGCACATTGTTTAAGGACTTTCTAAAATATTACTCACTTCTTTATGGGAGGGAGGACTATTACCTGTAGTATCTACATTGCTTTTGAAAGAGAATACATTTCATACAATGCGTTCTGCACTCAGTTCAAAATTCTAGTCAAAGAAAGGAAGGGAGACAGGCATGTTAAGAAAGAAAGCATGACAAGGAAGATTTTGTGTCATGTGTCTGTGGTCTTGCTTTATACAGTGCTTCATACACTGTAAACTGCACTCACATAGTTTCAAAATATTATTTTCCTTATTAACTAATCGGATATAATGCAACAAATAATTTTTCTTTAAGTCTCTGTTATCAGATAGTCCTGGAATAGCTTTGCTTTATTTATAAACAATCTTGGAAAAACAAGGGGAAAGAAATTTTTAAGTGCTTCTGCATACACTGACAGCCTGGCACTAAAGATATATTTTCTAACTTTTGAATTTAACATTTCATTTTTTGTGCTAATTACCTGCTTAGTTTTGATCCCTTAAAAGGCTATTCCAGAGCCAAAACATAACAGATGTACTATATTTTCTATTAATTCCCCAGGCTCAGCTAGCTGCTCAGTGTGTCTTGTCCCCAGGTAATTCAGGCCTGGGGGAAGGGTTCCTTCTTCCAGACTGATTGGTACAGCTGCTCAGTAAGTGTAACTACTCAGATTCCCAAAGAATTCTAAGTGGATGTTCCTCCATGGTGTCTCTTGTTCTCTCTAATCATCATCATTTTAAAATTTCATCCACTGTTCATTCCTTCATAGAATTTTCCTTCATCCACAGTTCTTTGGAAAGTGAATAGATGCCCCATAAACAGCTGAAAAAACACATATCTTAAGAAATCTGATAAAGCTAGAATAATTATTTTCTCTGATTTTTCTGGGTTATGAATGAAATTCTACATAGTTTTTAATTTTCAAAGAACTAAATGCACATTCATTAATCCAATAGAAAGCATACTCTCCAGTTACTATGCAGGGGTTTGTTCATTTTATATGACAAATAATTTCAATAACTCTTCTCTGATTCATTTATAGCTGATCTTCTAATGCAAGTGGAAGGAAAACCCAAATGTTGTTTCTTTAAGTTTAGCTCTAAAATACAATTCAATAAAGTAGTAAAGGCCCAACTGTGGATTTATCTGAGACCCGTCAAGACTCCTACAACGGTGTTTGTGCAAATCCTGAGACTCATCAAACCCATGAAAGACGGTACAAGGTATACTGGAATCCGATCTCTGAAACTCGACATGAACCCAGGCACTGGTATTTGGCAGAGCATTGATGTGAAGACAGTGTTGCAAAATTGGCTCAAACAACCTGAATCCAACTTAGGCATTGAAATCAAGGCTTTAGATGAGAATGGTCATGATCTTGCTGTAACCTTCCCAGGACCAGGAGAAGATGGGCTGGTAAGTGATAAGTGAAAATAACATCCTAAGAACCTTGTTATGTTTTCATCATAACGTGAATGAGTAATAGTGAAAATAGCTACCAAATCCCTATGTTCATAAGCCAAAGGAAGGTATCTTACCCCAATGGCAGCCCAATATCCAATAAAAGTAGGTATCTAATTTCATATTCTATGAAACACCCTCTTGATACTTTTACTTTGCAAGGTGATTTTTAAAAGTTATTCCATAGCCCTTAGTTTCTTAGGCAGCTCTCTTGAATTGGGAATGGGAATTGGGAATGGATATGCTACATAATTATATGAATAAAAACATGAAATCTTTGTAGTTGATTCTAGTATATATATAAGAAATTAAAATTAGCCCCCCCAGAAAAGTGTAATGTACTGAAATTTTTTGGCTTAATAAAGCAGAAAAAAAGAATCTCTAAAAGTTATCAAAATAAATGCTTTTATTTGTACTAATTAAGTACAATATGTTTAGGCTTACATTTTATTAAACATACTCTATTTAAGGTTCTTAATGATAAATATATGCATTATTTTATAGGCTATTAATTCATTGATGTATATAGATTACTTTGTGAATTATGCTAATAAAATGTAATGTTCAGACTACTTAATTATGCTGTTTAGCTTATTTAAGCTGCCTTATCATTCAAAAGTAAACATTCAAGAGTTTACTTAGGCAATGCCAACTAATTTAGTTAAAGGCCAAGCAGATGACAATACCTTATATATCAAAAAAGTAATAAAAATAACTTTAAAACCTAGTATAAATTTAGAGTTACTTTTTGCACTTACCTATGCTTGTGTTTATTTATGGTTTCAAAAACTTATTTAATGTGACCATATTTTTTACTTCCACCTACTGACATAATTCACAACAAAAGATTATACTTGTAAGCAATAAATGTTATCTTTTAGGTGTTCTTAGTAAGTGATACTGTCAGGTCTACATTAATGAAAACAGTCTTGAAGAGATTATACAGTTTTCCAAATGATCTCTTTTTCTTCAAATAAGCTATATAAAATGTTTTTGACTCTCAAAATAATGTTACTGCTTTTTTAATGCTAAATAACAATGAATGCTTGGCCTATCTTGATTTTTGGTATGGGATAAAAACCACTATTAATTTAAGAAAGTATTCTTTTTTATGGGTAGCATTTTAATGATCAAAGTGGGCAGTGTGATAGGTTTTCATTATTATTAAACAGGTGGTCAATACGACATATTCCTCAGAATTTTTCATGTAAAAGGAAAAAAGTCTCAAATGCATGAAAAGATTAGAGCAAGGGAAGGATTAGAAAATTACTGTTTAAATATCTGATTAGAAACATCTTTCAGTGAAAGAATAAAGGAAATATTGTATCTTTTTCTGAATCTGTCCCTTCCTCTCTTAAAGTTTCTGTTCCCAACCCACTATACATATCACCACCTTCATCACCCTACCTTCCTTTTTCCCCATTATAATCCATACAGTGCTGGGAGATAACTGTTTTGTTCTGGCTTTACTACCCAAGTTTCCCTGAGCGGAGGATGGATGAGTATACCTGTCTCTCCAGGAGTCATCAGACATAGTTAGCCTACATATCTGATCAACAAGAGGGAAGATAGGGAGTAACTTAACCTCTTCCCTCTCTCTTTCCCTCCCTCCCTCCCTCTCTTTCTTATAAATATTCTACAAATATTTTCAGAGCATCTGTGATATGCCACAAGGAAATTGGTATTGCTGCTGTATACATCTGAACTATAAGGGAAGAATAAATCCTAGTGTAAATTAAAATTCCTTAATGCTCTGACTTTTAAAAATAAATGTGGTATAGCCTTGGCTAGTGTGGCACAGTCTGTTGGAGGCTCGCTGGTTCGATCCCCAGTGAGGGCACATGCCTGGGTTGCGGGCTTGATCCCTTGTGTACTAGAGGCAACCAATTGATGTTTATCTCTCACATTGATGTTTCTCTCTCTCTTTCTCCCCCTCCCTCTTTCTCTTTCTCCCTAAAATCAATTAAAAAATAAGAAATCTTAAAAAAAATGTGATATAAACAAAATGATTAGTTTTTCTTCAATAATGAGTTCTTGAGGTAGGAAAGTGCTCAGGATCTATGCAAATTACTGATTGCTCTTTCCTTTTCACATAGAATCCATTTTTAGAAATCAAGGTAACAGACACACCGAAAAGGTCCAGAAGAGATTTTGGACTTGACTGTGATGAGCACTCAACGGAATCTCGATGCTGTCGTTACCCTCTAACTGTGGATTTTGAAGCATTTGGATGGGATTGGATTATTGCACCCAAAAGATATAAGGCCAATTACTGCTCTGGAGAGTGTGAATTTGTATTTTTACAAAAATATCCTCATACTCATCTTGTACACCAAGCAAACCCCAGAGGTTCAGCAGGCCCCTGCTGCACTCCCACAAAAATGTCTCCAATTAATATGCTATATTTTAATGGCAAAGAACAAATAATATATGGGAAAATTCCAGCTATGGTAGTAGATCGCTGTGGGTGCTCATGAAATTTATATTTGGTTCATAACTTCCTAAAACATGGAAGGCCTTCCCTGCAACAATTTTGAAACTGTGAAATTACGTACCACAGGCTACAAGCCTATAGTATGCTACAGTCATTTAAGCATAAATTACAGTATATAAACTAAAAGAGAGAATATATGCAATGGTTGGCATTTAACCATCAAAATAAATCATACAATGAAAAGCTTTATGATTTCCAGAGCTTTTGGAGTAGGAGATACAATTATACTTATGTTCATATATATATATTACAACATACGCAGGTATATGAAAGCAATTCTCCTTGTGTTCTAGTGAATTAAAAGAGTACGCTTTAAAGTCTATTTCTTTAGTTTCATTTAGTATCTACAGAAAAATCTATATATAGTATTGGTAAAATGCAGGATTGTTACATACCATCATTTGAATCATCCTTATACACTTGAATCTATATTGTATGATAACATACTTGGTAACATGAAATTCCACAAAAATAGGGATGGTACACAATATGCAAGCTCCCATTCCTATTATAATTGGCACAGCACATTAACAATCCATGCCAATGGTGCTAATACAATATGCTGAGTGGTTGATGTTATCAGGTTTATCAAGTAAAACATTCAGTAAGATAACAATTCCTTCCTTTCTTCAGGTGCACTTTCATACACCTCCAAATGGGGAATGGGTTTTCTTTAATAAAGGAAGAATAATTTTTGTAGCATACTTGGAGAAACTGATTTATCTTAAAAGGTAGACAAAAAGTATTCATTTTCATCAAAATTTCAAAATGACAAAAATTTTAAAAGTACAGCCTTTGCAACACTGCAGTTTTTATAAAATAATGAAAATGACAGATTCTATCAATATCGCATAAAAGACTTTGAAACAATTGCATTTATATAATATGTATACTTTTTTTGTAAATAAGTGTCTCCTTTTTTATTTACTTTGGTATATTTTTACAGTAAGGACATTTCAAATTAAGTATTAAGGCACGAAGATGTCTTATATGACAGAAAAGCAATGGCTTATATTTCAGAGCAAATTAGCAGATAAAATAGTGTTCTTAAAACTCCATATGCTAATGGTTAGATGGTTACATTACAATCATTTTATATTTTTTTACATTATTAACATTCACTTATAGATTGATGATGGCTGTATAATGTGAATGTGAAATTTCAATGGTTTACTGTCATTGTATTCAAATCTCAACGTTCCATTAAAAATGATTTCACTCTATTATCTGAAATACAGAGTAATAAACTGATGATATCTTAACAAGAACTGTTAATTTTATTTTATAATTCAATAATGAATATATTTCTGCATATATTTACTTCTGTAAATTAGGATTTTGTTTAATCAAATTCATTGTAGCTATGATTAAGTGAAATTATTTCTTACGTGTAATGTGTAGAAACAAGATAAATTATATTAAAGTGTTTTCACCTTTTTTTGAAAGACAACAGTTTTATACTATGAAGGCTAATTCTAGATTTCTGATTTTTACTTTATTATTATGGTTTAGCATAAGAGTTTGGTTTGGGAATTTTAGGTCTGCTACTCTAGTTCTCATGAGTGAAATTTTTGTTAATTTGGTCCTAGTCAAATGCTTTACACATACAAAAGCAAGAACTACTTTCATCTGTTTCATTTCTCTTTATCTTGACCTGAAAACTATTTATATGTTTTCATAGGTTCAATTTCCAAGTGATTGCAGTTGGCAAGGGTATGTGGTCCTAGAGTTACACGTTCTACTGAAGCCACAGGGACACAGGGGAGCTGCATCTTTTTTCTAGCACTTAATGACACTGTCACATTTATCTGAGGTTTGTGGGCAGCAATTTCCAAACTGAATTGAAAAAGTAATTATAAAGTGCCTACAAATCTGTACCTGCAACACTGTACATAAATCTTTTTGAAGTGGACTCTCTTCTCCACCCTTCGTCAGTTTAGGAACATAGCTGTAAAGCAGTTACAAGTGTTTGAAATTCTATCTAGTTCATGGTTCCTAAGTACATAATTTACCACTAATATAAATGTGATTTTCAATTATCAATGATATTACAATAATGTCCACTCATGGAAGGTGTAGTTCTTTTCCTAATGTTAATACTGCCATAGTTCACACTGATAGGGCTGGACCTGTAAGCAGGTTTCCCCTGTGGGGGAAGGGGCCAACTATGGTGGTGGGGTGAGGCCACTTTCAGTTGCGCATATGGAACTTACTTTCTTCCAGGACCGTGAATATACATAACTCAAAACTCCAGGTCAGTAGGTCCATTAACATACCTTAGGCTTTGGAGTACACATAACCGGAGACCTTGACCTCTATGGTGGGGAGTGTGAGGAAGGAACACCTCAGTTTCCAAGGACCCACTCCCCAATCTTTATAGTCACCTTTATCACAGGGTCCCAGGCTTACATCACCCACTTTATGATGTGGTAGCCCTCTCTTGAAACCAATATGACCATGAAAGGAAGTATCAGGACCAATCTCTTTTGTGACAGGACAAGTAGACTTTAACAGGAAATCGATGGTAGTGTGTGATTAAAACTACTACTTTATTGGGTATAAGGATACAAAATTAAAATAATACTTACTGGTTAGTTTTCAAAGTACTTTCACATTAATGACATAATATTACCTCCATAATGCGGAAAGTTAAGTATTATTACTACACCCATTTCATTTCATAAGAGGTATTGAGGCTAAAAGAAATTAATCAATCCAATAGCCAAGATCTGGAAGTAGCCCACTGTCCATCAGTAGATGAGTGGATAGAACAACTGTGGGACATTTACACAATGGAATACTACTTGGCCACAAAAAGTAGAAAATGTTATCCTTTGCAACAGCATGGATGGGCCTGGAGAACATTATGTTAAGTGAAATAAGCCAGTCAGGAAAAGATAAGCACCATATGATTTTACTCATATAATCTAATGAACAAACTGAACTAACAAACAAAATAGAGACAGACTCATAGAGAGCAGGCTGACAGTTCTGGAGGTGGGGAGGAAGGTTGGAGAGGTGGAGGGATCAAATAAAAATTGAAAAGAACTCATGAACATGCACAACAATGTGGTGATTGAAGGGGCGGGGTGTAGAGGGGTGGGTGGAGGTAGAAGAGGGTATAGAGAAGATAAATGGTAATGCAAAAAAAAAAACAATGAAAATGAACTATTAAAAAAAGAAATTCTCACTTGGAGAAAATTGAATTTACCAAGTAAATACAGCATTTATATTTGTATATAAGAAATACAAATCTATAAAATACACCTCAATTAAAAACAGAAATATAAGTCAATGTTATACTTGTTTGATCACTCATTCCAATAATACTTGTTAAAAATGTAGCATGGTTAAAAATCCATTTAAAATAACAAATTACTACTTTTTAAAATAAAAAAAATACTACCCCATAATATAACTAATAAATTGAACCATAGGCTAAAACATGATATTCAAGTCATGACTTGCCTGGCATATGACATGTAGTGTTGAAATTTCATTTCCATGGTCATTCAGTTCCAGTTTACACACTGCAAAACATATCAAAGTAAACTATACTAATTTTGGTCATTCTTGAGTAAGATGTCAAGCAATGAAAAATGGTACTAAATTTAGTTCATTCATGTCTGGATGGAATTTTACAGAGGAAGTCTTTGGAAAATGAATACATTTTTATTAGGTAGTATGCAGAGTTAATAGCAAGACAATCTTTGTTGCCATTTAAAACACAAGATAGAGGGAATATTTGCATAGCTTATACTAGATTAAATATCAAATAGCTCAATGAATAGTACATCCTGTCAAAACCACAGGATGTTCAAGAATATAAAATTTTACATATGAATTAGCCCAATTTATTTGACAGACATAATGTATGCATAATAATAACATACAACTGCCTAATAATCTATTATAAAGGTTGAATACTTTACTCTAGCTATGATATGACCTTATATAAAATATTCCTGATATAGAAATATTCTGGCAATGGAACAAAGACATATATATTTAGTTTTAGTTTATCCCAGTTTTGGATTACTGTAAAGCAGAAAAAAATTTAATACTATATTGTTACTATTCCTGCTTTATAATAAAGGTGGTGTTTTTTATAAAACACATACATATATTTTACTTTATTTAAAAACTGACCTTAATAAAATATTCTTTTATTTTATGCATGCATTACAGGCAAAACACTATTCACTAGGATTAGCTTTTAGAAATCTAAAACATATTCCCTGATTCCAATCCTAAGGAGATTTGTTGGAAAGTCCTCCTGGGAAGGGACAACAGATACATTTAATTCAATTAAATCTTAAAGGTTACTTTAAAGCAAAAATGTAAAAAGATTAACCCACTAACTCACCTCTTTGTTTCCTAACCATGCAAGTTTATTCTATTATGAAAATGTTTTTTCCGTAAGTGTTATGTTCTCTCTTTTCTTAATGTCTTATAAAGGACCCTATTCACAACAAAATTTGATTATGCGGTTTTGGCCATGGATCCTCCCCAAGACTTTCCCAGATCCGCTCCCACGGACACTAACTCTGACTGAGAAGCCAAACATCTCTTGGCTCTATTCCCATGGAACTCAGAATTCTGGCATTACCTCTCCACTAGGCAAAAACAAAACATGTCAATATAAGAACGTTTGCCTACATCATGACATTGAATCCTCATAATGCTGAGAGAGAATTCTGAAAGTGAAAATCAAGCATAACACACCAATTAACTGAGCACACTAAAGTGACTGTGGGAGAAAATCCAAACTGTTAAATGGAAACAATCAGGCAGTCATTGAGGCAACTGCTTGGCTTCAAGCTCCAAGAATGTCTTCCTGAAAAGCTGCATACTTCTCAGCAACTCAAGTAATGGCATGAGTTATGTGGCCGCCTGCACCATTCTAAGTAAAGGACTCTACAAAGGAACTTCAGGTCATCTTGAGCTCTGAACCAGGACAGGTGCCATGGGATAGAAATTAAGTGAAAAGGAGCAGATAAAGGTAGTCCTCCCTCCTTGCAGATATTATCTTGCAGCCAGTAATACTGTCCCAAAGTCTAAAATATATCAGAACCTATATCTTATAGTGAATTTAAGTTCCTTATAGCTAGAATCAGACAGAATTCCAAGAAAGTTGCTAGGCTTCCATCTACTCATAGGTCAGGATGCATCCCTATAACTAAAACAAACTGCAACAGCCCTGACTGGGTGGCTCAGTTGGTTGGAGCATTATCCTGTGCACCAAAAGATTGTGGGTTTGAAACCTGGTCAGGGCACATACTTAGGTTGCAGGTCTGATCCCCAGTCAGAGTGCATATGGGAGGCAAACAATCAGTGTTTCTCTCTCTCACACTGGTGTTTCTCTCTCCCTCAAATCAATAAACATATCCTCTGGTGAAGACTAGAATTCATAAATAAAACAAACTGCACCAAGTAGGAGCCTCCTGGGGAAAACAGCCCTGCAACTGCAGTGCCAGCAGGGCTCTGTCCTTTGCTGATAGAGGTGAGTAAACTATGAACAGTGACCCCCACCTTGCCTAACCAGATGTTTGACCAATTCCTGGTACTGGCCAAATAGAATAGTGCAATTTCAGGGCAAAGTTTGTGCCAAAGATTAAAATTGGGCCGTATATTTATTGACACAACACACACTGTACTGGATCTACTGACCGCGTATTACCTGACAGTGCTCTTGAATACCCTGGTCTGCAAGGAATAAACCACTTACAGGATCTTGGACAAGGAGCATGAATATTTACTTGCAAGATAAACACATATTACACAGATACTATTATCTCCATATTTTTGGTGTCCCACAGAATTTTATTTTTTTGTTTTTGTTTTTATTTTATTGTTGTTTAAGTACAGTTGTCTGCATTTTCCCCTCACCATTTCCCCCAAACCCAGCCATCCCCACCTCCCTGCCCTGATTCCATCCCACCTTGGTTTTGTCCATGTCTCCTTTATAATTGTTCCTGAAACCCTATTATTTCCATTTTTAAATGAGGAAGTTGAGGTTCAGAGATGCTCATGACTAACAAGTGACTAAGACAGGTGCATACATGATGGGAGAAATACAAATACAAATGTAGTAGTACAATTTTTCAGTCATTGGCTTGGATGTAAAGACAATAAAATTTTTAACTGCTGCAAAACTGACATTAGCTTTTACCTAAAGCCTCCTTATGCTATATCACCATTCCTATTTTATGGATGCAACACCATGATGTCAGTGGACTGCTCTAATGATGCTTATTTCCCTAGACCTTGCCCAGAAAATAATGCACAATATCCCTCTATTCTCAAATCTCTAAACTTAAAGGAGGATTGTAATGTTTCTATCTCCTTATGCCCAGCTTAGCCTAGATAGGGCACAAAAAAAGACCAATATTTTAAGCTTACCTGTTCCCATCAAATTGATTCCAATAACTAGCTCATAAGGTCTTTATGTGACTGATTCTATTTATTAATTCTTTGTATTTCATACCTGAATCCTAGACTCTTGAACTTAAAAGCTAAATACTTGCCATCTATTTTTTTCTGACTGTTGATCTGGTAAGTATCTCCTGAAAATATGTAATATTTTAATAAATCACAGTGTTAATTCTCACTAATAATAAATTTACATTACATGTTATCCTTTCCCCTACAAATGCATTAAATTTTTATATTTATATCTAGTGTTATTAGTAGGATGATCAGAAAGAAATACTCTATACATTGCTTGGAGAAAGGCCCTGAATAGTTACCTTCCAATATTTAACAAGATCCTTAAAATTTCTATGAAATGATTTACATCTAAAATTTTATCCAAAGAAAACATTTATGTAAAATCATGTTACTATTTTTAAAAACTAGAAATAACATATATTCCAACAACAGAGAATGGTTATATTGATAAATTTAGTAATAGCATATTTAAATATGAAGATATACATGTGTGTACTGATGTATACATGTGTGTGTACACACTTACTATATTCATTTTTATTTATTTAGAATATTTTCAGCTGTAAATAACAGAAACCCCAATTCAAATATGGCTTAAAGAGTAGAAAATTTTATTAACTCACCTAAGTCCAGCTGTAAGACAGTTCTAGGCACAGTATGATCAGCTAAATCATATCAGTGGAGACAGTCTTTCTACCTCTCACTTTGTTAGCCTCATTGTACTTGCTTGGTCCTCAGGTTGTTTCACTTTATGATTATAAGATAGCTGCTCCAGTTTACATGATAATGTCTACGTAAACTGAAGGAAGGGAGCCATATTTTGCGCATGTGTGGAATCCCCTTTTCAGAGTTAAAGGATATGATTCTTTATTTTAATGGATATCACCAATTTATACTTTGTAGAGGTTGTACCACTTTATATTTCCAATGAAATTGCCTATTTTCCCATACCTGCATCATTCTTATTTCTAGCCTAATAAGTGAAGAATAGCATCTTATCATACCTTTAATTGCATCACCCTTATTTTGAAAGAGGTTATTAATCTTTTCACATTTAAGGATCATCTGTATTTCCTTTTCTATGAACTGTTTACTTTGATCCTTTGCTCATTTTTTCTACTAGGTTGTTAGTATTTTAATAAACTATAGAAATGATCCCTGAAAGTATAGTCTTGGTTGTTAGTATTTTTTAAAAAATGATATATTTAAAAAATTAGCTACAACTATTTCTACCAGATTTTCATTTGTTTTTTGATATTGTGATTTCTTGGGTTTTTTTAAATGCAGAATTTAAAATATTTGTATGTCACATATTTTAGTATTTTTTACAGCTTCCAATTTTTTGTCATACTTGGAAAGGCCTTTTCCGTTTCAGATGTACCTTGTATTTTTTTCTAATGGTCTTATGGTTTGTTATTTCCATCTAAAATCTTTTACATCAACCACAACTCTATTTTGTCATAAAGGTGGAACAGGAATCTAACAATAGGATGATAACAGGGTTCCTTTCTGTCCATTCAGAAATAACCAGCTGCAGCCCCACACATATTTGCCCATTTATTCCATTAAAAATTTTGTCTGCTATTGTCTTATTTTAGTCACTGCTCACTTCAGATGTGGGATATGTAGCACACAATAATCAAGCACAGTGTCCCTCACCACTACTGAACCCGAGATCCCTTTCTCCCACAACTCCAGAGGGAAAAAATTACACAGCCCTCCTTCTCCAAAGTCACAAAACTTCTCAGTCATGCTGTCCAATACACCATCCAGCCTCCCAAAGGAATAACATTTTTTCCCCACTGTTACCAGAAGAGGAGGACATGAAGTAATTCAGAATGTCTCTGATACTTTCCCTCTGACATAATATACCAACTCAGTTCATATTGGTGTGATATTCTTTTGGATTTTACCCATTCATTGAGTTCTAGATATTACTGCAGAAACTGTGGAGAGAGGAGATGAAAGGAGTAAGTCATGGTTCTCACTCAAGAAAGTCCTAGCCTAGCAAGAATATAAAGGCAAATGGTCCACTTTAAATAAAGTGGGACAAACGGTTCACATAGGGTGCTGTGGGAGAAGACAGGAAAGTCACCTCAACCATAGTGGGTGTTCACCGAAGACTTAATTAAAGGAAGATGTTACATTAGCAATGACTTTAATAATAATACTCAAAAAGATGTGATGAATAAGTGAGAAGAAAGAATAAATGAGGAAGAAAAAGGAAGAAGAGCATTACACTCCTTCCCTCTAAACAAGCACACACATGAACACAGGCATGAAAGAGCAGGAGCCCTCCAGGTCCTGTGAGTAGTTCAGAGTGGTTGCCGCCCTTGGGCAGGGACAAGCAATGAGGCTGTAAGGGTAGAGTGTACTAGGGCATGCTTTGTATGTCTTCCTAAGAAGCTTGTACTTGATATTGTCAGTGATGAGAGCTAAGGACACATTTCAAGCAGGGAGCAAGATGGTTAGATGTAAAAGATTATATATATATATAAATGTATTATAGGGGTGTAATGTATCATTCATATATATATAGAGAGATACACATATTTATGTACATATTTATATATAAAAATATGTTATAGGGCTGTAATATATCATTCATATATATATATATATATATATATATATATATATATATATGGAGAGAAGAGAGGGGGAGAGAGGGATACACATATTTTTCAGACCATAAGACACACCTAAATTTTAGAGGAAGAAAATAGAAAAAAAAATTTGAAGCAAAAAATGTAAAATATTTAAAAAACATAAATAACATAATATTTCACCAATGTAAATGTAAACAGAACTCAACAGCAGCATTAACAACCATTATTCCTCCCCAACTTGGTGAGGAAAAGTGTGTCTTATAATGTGTTTTACTGAAAAATACAGTATATCCCCTCTCAGAATAACAGTTTAAATGCAAAGGACTAATCATATTAAATTATAATCATAAAAAATTTTAACGTGTGATATAAAATATCCGATAACACAAAAATTAATTAAGTAAATAAAAATAACTCGAAGCAAGTCAAATAACTATCGTAATGTAAAGTACTGATGAGCATGAGTGAGACACCTGCAACAAGCCCAATTTGGCATGAACTATTTAAGATTTCTGTTGGTGACATGGTTACAGATATTATGAATACTTTTGTGCTTTCAAGCCTACATTCAGAATGAAAAGAAATACTAAATTTCAATTAAATATAAGCTAAAATAAAGATGTAATTTTCCCATCCAATTCTCAGATCCTCCAAATTCTTATAACAGTGTAAAAGAAGGAGCCTAAAGATTAAAATAGGGATAATGAATTCAATTAGAAATCTATTTTACTAGTTGGAGGAGAAGAGATGATGGTATGAATATTAATAGCTAATATTAATTGAGCACTTAACTATGTTCTAGGTACTGTTCAAAGTGCTTTACATGATTATCTAATCTGAAGAGTTAGGGCTATCATTAATCTACATTTTATAGGTGAAGGAACTGAAGGACAGAGAGCTAAAAAACTTCATTTAACTTGAACAACAATAAAAGGACTATAACTGTTAAAAAACAAACTTCATTTAGTTTTGTGTACCAAGATCAGTTTTGAACTGAGGTAGTTTGACTTGAGGACTTCACTCTTATCCATTATTGAAGCAATAGAAACTGTGGTAAAAGAATGTATTAGAAGAAGCACATCAGAAATAGAGTGAATAGGACATGGAGAAGCAGGAAGATTGAGGACTTTGCAAAGAAGCCCAGATGAAGTGGGGACATTATAAAAATATTTGCCACCCATTTTTCCCCTTCCTATTAATTCTTCACCCTCCTACCCCAGTAGACTTTTGGTCATTAAGGATAAACCAGGAGGCCAAGGCTTATTGCCTCTGGCAAAGTAGAGAAAACACTATCTAGGAAATTGGCATATGCTATAAATATTTTTCTGGGCTGAAGAAGGAGAGAAAAAGGGAGTAAGAAAGTGAGAGATCCCATCCAAGTAATCTTGCTCCCTTTTTTGGATCAAAACTTGGCTGAGAGAGGTTAGTAGAGTAGAAAAATCCAGATAAATCTCAGAGACTCAAAGAATACTGGGGCTGGTGCTCTGATTCCTGTGTAGCATGAATAGTAAGAAAGTATTAGGAGAGTTCCTCTTCTTATTCTGGTTCTATATCCAATATATTGTCAGAGCAGTTCAGTAGCAATGACTGAGAAGGTACCCAAACTACGGGCATCCATATTGGATCCTGAACTCTTCAGATAAAAAGCAGAGAGAGCATCCAAGAGCCACCAGGTAACCAAAGGGGGACAGCATGTTAAATGGATTGCTGGATTGGCTGCTGGATTTAGATGAGGATGACAAAGTACAGGGATGTCATAACTGGAGGCAATAGTGTAGTCATCAATAGCAGGTGTCAGCATAATGCTCCAAAAACCAGATGACCAGCTATACACCAGTAGCTTCTAGAATAGGACACTTAGTTACCAAGGAGCCAAGCTAAGTTAAAGCAGTTGCATCAAGAGGAAAGGATGATGTCCTGAGGCCAACCAAAACAAACCACCTCAATAAGAACCTATAAGGTAGGAGCAGAAAATATTCTGCAATGCCAGGAAGCAAAGTGAGCCTCTTTACTCCAGATTCATCTAGAAGAACAGAAAGGTGGTAGGGGGAGAACCTTTCTGAAGTGAGAAATGCTGAAAAAGAGTAATAGGCCCCCCAAAACTTGAATGTTTTTTGGTGATGTCTATTTTTATTTTTTTTAATTTTGGTAAACAACATAAAATGTTCCATTTTAACCATTTTTAAATGTACATTTCTGTAATGTCAACATATTCACATTGCTGCACAACATATGTTTACAATGTTTTCATTTCATAAAATTGAAACTCTACCCATTGAACAGCTTTTAATTCACATCCCTCTCCCTCACTGCCACCATCCACAGCTGTGGCCAACGACATTTTCCTTTCTGTTTCTTTGACTTTGATTACTTTGGATACTTCATAAAGTGAAATCATATGGAAAATAGGTACGTTTGAGTGGCAAGCTCAAGCATTTTCCATCGTTGAGGAGTAGAGGTTTAAAAGCGAGATGAGATCAGTTAAAGACAGTAAGTAAGTTACATCTCTTCAACCCCAGTTTGTGACTATTACAACCCAAATCCACTATGTGAAAACGGCACCATGGATTCCAAGAAAGAAAGAGAATCATCAGACTTTAGATCTTGACTCTTGGGCTGAAGAGCAATATGGCTATCAGCTGAGCCTTGTCTCTTGCAAAGCCAACATAGCTCCACCATGGATTTCTTAGGCCTTTTAACTGTTCTTAATTGGCACATACTAGCTGCATGTACTCCTTTTACCCTGGCTTTGGAGTCCATTCTCTAAATGTGTCCCATCTACTATACTTAGGACTGAGTTGTCTCTGCCTTTCCTCCTCTGCAGTCTCAATACTTTGAAAATTCAGAGTTCAAACCAAGGGACATCCCCTTACGAGCTTTGCATGCCATTTCTTTCACAAGTTTCTGGCCCTGTCCTCAGGCTGACCTGGGTCTCTAATCTAAGATTTATAATCACTCTTTAATGTAGATATTGGCTGTGTCTAAAATCTTGGGCATCCTAGACAGGTTCTGAATGACTACAGCATAAATATTACCATGGGGCTGTGTCCATCCACCAGTCCAGGTAGCTATGGCACATAATTAGATCAACCCTTAGAAAGCCAAGGAAATCAAGTCTGATTACTCTGTGGGTAGACTTCAAGGACATCTCAGCTCTAGGAGTTCAGTCATTTCAGGTTTCAGTGGAACTTTCTCAGTTCAAGGAATCATCAATGGCATCATTATTAAGCAGATATTTTCTCTGAAAATAAAATGAGACCTTGTACCTTCTTGGTTGACAATTTATATGTTGTGTTGTATTATAAATTTCTAAGACAGTTATTATAAATTTCTAAGACAGTTATCATAAATATTTTCTTTTATAACTCACCAATATTTTTTACTAGCATAGAATAATTCCTGTGTATTCACATAACAGATTAGATAATGCACCTTGCTAACGCTGTTTGTGTACTTGATCTTCATGGAATCTATCCCAGCAGTTTTAATTTAATCTGTTACTCTTAAAGGGTATACTAGATAGAGATCTAGTACAGGGCCTCATTGCCAGTAGCACTCAATTAATGGTAGTTGAAAATAAAATGTTGATAATAATACTATATCTAAATCTATTCTATACCATACCAAAGCAAGAACTAAAACAAAGTGCCTTTTTAACTTTCTAATAAACTAGAAAATATGCCATAGTCTTAAATCCAGGATCTTTCAAAACTCTGATGTTTAAAAAAAATACCGTCAAGAATCTGGAACTCTTGACTTAATCAAATTATTTCACCAGATCAAAGGATAATATACTAGGATGCCATTGTTTAATTTCTTTCTAAAATAATTTGTAGCAATATACTTTTTAAATTAAAAACCCTACTCATTAAAATCTATTTTAACTCTATATGTAAGGCTATGTACTCTGAAGCAGTTTAATTTAATCAGAAAAACGAATCTCCTAGGATCTGAAATCTTATAAGATACAGACTCATTTTAAGCCCTGACTTTCCTAAGTCCAAACACGCTGCAAAGATCAAGTCATCTGTACTGAGCATGGCCCACAGCCACATTGTGATTTTGGGAGCACATAGTTGGCTGGGCTGCACTGCAGTCTGTCTAAGAGAACTCTAGCCAGGATCTTGCCAGCAGTAAGTAACAAGATGTCTTGATAGTTGCCTCAGTGAGTCTTGTTGCTTTGAGTAATAAAAATAGCCAAGAACTTTAGATCAAAGATTTATTAATAACAAAAGTTTAAAACTTAAAAATTTGGAGTTTCATTAGTTTAAAAATTTGCACTGATATGCCCTGAATTTTTCACCGAAATGGTATGAACACTTTGAAAAACAGTTTGGCTATTTCTTACAAAAGTAAACATACTCATCATATGACCCAGCAATTCTACACCTAGGTATTTACCCAAGAGAGATAATACATATATCCATAAAAAGTCTGTATGTGAATATCCAGAGTTGTTTTACTCATAGGATCCCTAAACAGGAAACAACCTAAATGTCCATCACCTGGTGAATGGATAAACAAACTGTGCTACATCCATAAAATAGAGAACCAACTGAACAATTACTGATAAGTGCAACAACATGGATGATTTTTAAAAGACTGGTGGTAAATGGAAAAAGCCAGACACAAAAGATTCCATTCTGTTTGGATCCACTTACATGACATTCTAGACAAAGGCAAAACTTTAGGAACAGGAACAAATCAGTGGTTGCCAGGAAGTTGGGGTAGGTAGAGAGACTGACTACAAAGTGGCATGAGGAAAAGTTTTGTGGTAATGGAAATATTCTGTATCTTGAACACATGTACAACTGTGTATGTCTGTCCCGACTCTTCAAACTTTACATTTAAAAGGGTACATTATATTTTATATAATCAAGTTGTCAATAAACCAACTGTTAAGAAAAAGAATCTGGGGCAATGTATGGGAGAATAGATAAAATAAGAATGACCATAGGTTGATACGGTTAGTTGGTGATGGATCACTGGAATTTCACTGAACTATTTTCTCTACTTCTGAATATATTTAAACTTTCCCATAATTAACAGTTAATTTTTTTGCACTATAAACTGCTAGGCTTGTGCCATTAACACCCTCTTCAACCATCTTGCCCCACTTTTCCCTGGGACAAAGCATAAAACTTGTGGAACTTCCACACAATTGGTCAATGAAACAAGTCCACTGGCTATTCTTTCAACATATGTATACAAATTAACAATTATGAAAACTACCTTAAAAGCCATAGTAAAAAAAGCCATACTCAATAAAATTATGGTCACAATTTTTAAAAATTAAGTTTATTAGAAGCAAAAATACTTAAATGTATCTTTGAGATATTTCTCTCAGTTTTTAGGGTTTACCTAATTATGAGACAAAACATTTATTTAAACACAACAAAATGAAAAGAATAAAGCTCTAATTATTCATTCCACCATTCATTCAATAAACATCTCTAAGTGTCTACTACACATTAAACACACCATAATCTCTCTTTTGAGAAAACCTACAAATTAAATACAAGCAGCTACAACAGAATTGCTAGGTGTGTAAAGAAGAAAAGTTAATACTGCATCAAATGGAAAATGGATATGGATGGGGAGAGACACAGAGGACTAGAAGAGAATCTATAGGTAGTTAAACCCAGAAAGATGAATTTGAAGTTTCTTTGGCCAGGAGAAAGTTGTGGAAGGGAGGGTAGGGGACAAGGGAGAAAAAGAATGGGAGCAGAAAATAGGAGCACAAGCGAAGAAACAAAAGGAGAAGTACAAAGCCTATCTGGGGACTGCCTGGAATAATTGAACAGAATCAGCAAAGCAAAATTGAATAATTTATTTATAATCAATGCCCAGCCTGTTACTGTCAAGTCTATGAACTGTGTAGTTTATAAATGCATATTGCTAACAAGTTCATGAATTTATTTTACCAACAGAGAAACTGGTTTGGTCCCATAATCACAAGGTATGACTATGATTCTGGTCACCCTGTCTGCAGAGGTGCATTGTTAACCTTGAGGAAAGACTCTGGAAATACATTTATATATACTTCCTTTACTGGAAAACCAATCTATACTTCAGGTCATCATTATTTTTGCCTATAAACAAATGCATTTAAGATCCACTCTTTTTAGCCTTTCCTTAGCATTCTGGAAAGAGTTGTAGAGGACAGGATAATTTGCTAGTTAAATTTCTGAGATTACATAAACAATAATCAAGGATCAAACAGCACAAAATTATATTGTTATTAAAAGTCTGCTTCTTTTAAGTGAAATAAGCCAGTCAGAGAAAGACAGATACCATATGATTTCACTCCTATGTAGAATATAATGAACAAAATGAACTAACAAGCAAAATAGAGACAGACTCATAGACAAAGAGCAGGAGGACAAGTAATGGGGCAAGTAAGGGGGTGGAGGGATTGAGCAAAAAGAGAAAAGGACTCATAGACTTCGACAACATTGTGGTGAATGCAGTAGGTGAGCAGGTATAAGGGCGATAAATGATAACAGAAAAAAATACAATTAAAAATAAATTAAATAAAAAAATAAACATCTGCTTCTTTGTTTCACCTGCCTAAAATCTTGCTGCTGGCATGGTTGATGCTAAATTTATGATATAGACCCACATGATTACCATTATCACCCTTTAGTGAGGAAAAAAGATTTTCTCCTCACTATATGATACTAAGTGAGGACCAACCCCTTTCTTTCTTCTTCATCCACTACCAACTATGGGGGGTTGAGTGGACTTCTTTTATTTCTGACTAATATGTAGAACACCAATTTTTTGAATAGCAAATATTAACTACATTGAAAAAACAATTATTTCAGTAGTATTTAATTATGAGTGATTATGATGTAAATTTTTAAGAAATCTCTTTTTTTATTGTTGTTCCAGTACAGTTGTCTCTATTTTCCCCCACCCCGCTTCTCCCTTGCCCCATCCACACCCACCTCCCACCTTCAATCTTATTCTTCTTTGGTTTTGTCCATGGGTCCTTTATACATGTTCCTTGATGACCCTTACCCTTCTTTCCTCCATTATCCCCCTCTCTCCTCCCCTCTGATTACTGTCACTTTGTTCTTTATTTCAATGTCTCTGGTTACATTTTGCTTGTTTGTTTTGTTGAATAGGTTCCACGTATAGGTGAGATCATATGGTATTTGTCCCTCACTGTCTGGCTTATTTCATTTAGCATAATGCTCTCCAGTTCCATCCATGCTGTTGTGAAGGGTAGGAGTTCCTTCTTTCTTTCTGCTGCATAGTATTCCATTGTGTAAATGTACCACAGTTTTTTGATCCACTCATTTATGTATGGACACTGAAGATGCTTCCAGCACTTCGCTATTGTAAATTGTGCTGCTATGAACATCGTCGGGGTGAATAGGTTCTTTAGAATTAGTGTTTCAGGATTTTTAGGGTATAATCCCAGCAGTGGAATTGCCAGGTCAAAAGGCAGTTCCAGTTTCAGTTTTTTGAGGAAATTCCATACTGTTTTCCACAGTGGCTGCACCAATCTGCATTCCCACCAAGAGTGTACTAGGGTTCCCTTTTCTCTACAACCTCACCAGCACTTGTTATTTGTTGATTTGTTTATGATGGCCATTTCGACCAATGTGAAATGGTATCTCATTGTGGTTTTAATTTGCATCTCTCTGATAGCTAGTGATGATGGACATCTTTTCATATATCTCTGGGCCCTTTGTATGTCCCCCTTGGAGAAGTGTCTGTTCAAGTCTTTTGCCCATTTTTTAATTGGCTTGTTTGTCTTCCTGGAGTGGATTCATGTGAGTTCTTTATATATTTTGGAGATCATCAAACCCTTGTCTGAAGTATCACTGGCAAATATATTTACACATATAGTTGCTTCTCTTTTCATTTTAATACTGTTTTCTTTAGCCGTGCAGAAGCTTTTTAATTTGATGAGGTCCCATTTGTTTATTCTTTTCCCTTATGTCCCTTGCTTTAGGAGACATATCAGTGATGTTGCTGTGTGGAGTGTCAGAGATTTTCCTGCCGTTGTTTTCCTCTAGGACTTTTATGGTGTCATGACTTATATTTAAGTCTTTTATTCACCTTGAACTTTTTTTGTGTGTATGTTGTAAGTTAGTGATTGAGTTTTATTTTTTTGAATGCATATATTTTCCCATATGGTTGGTTCCCTTTCCATTTTGCTAATGTTCTCTTAAACTGTGCAGAAGTTTTTTTATTTTGATGAAGTCCCATTTGATGATGTACATTCTTACACATTTAAGAGCACATTGATGATGCTTCAGCAGGGCAAACACCAGCAGGTTTTTTTGTTTTTTTGTTTTTGGCAGGCATCGTTGGTGTCTTGGCCTGGGCTGTGCAGCTGCAAAGCTGGATCCAAGTTTGACATATGGAAACTTTGAAAGACATTACCAGGCAACTGAAGTCAAACAAAAACATCCGGCAATTACCAAGTCTATGAAAATGGTGGTGCCAGTAAAATATACCTGATCTGAGAGGCGGCTGAAACCAGCTTAAGTGTATGGAACAGGGTCTTGGCTGTGTATGAAAAGACTGATATTAAGGTGCCTGAAGACAAGAAACACTTTATTCGTATATCCCCAGAGGGCTCTATGGAGCTATCCATTCCTTGGTGGCTAAACAGATGAAAAGTGAGGTGGCTATGTTCAAAGTAGCAAGAAAAGAAGTTAAGATTGTTGGAATTGGTGATAAAATTAGGGGTATATTAATAGGACTCATTCTGACCAGTTTCTGGTGACATTCAAAGAAGTGGGAAGAAAACCCCTTACGTTTGTATATGTGTCAATCATTGCCCTGGAATTATTAAATTTTGGATATGAATTTGACAAAGGTCTATGGTCTTCAATAGATTCAGGTCTGCCATCTCTTATAAGACAGAAGAAAAAGCCATCTTTTCCCTTAGTAGCATTGCAAGTGCTGAGAGCATACCTACGATGTCACTGATGCTGAAATGCTGTAGAGTTACCAGGAATACAATCTGGTCAACATCATCTACTATTCTCTGAAGGAATCCACCATGAGTGAGCAAAGCGCCAGGGTGACAGCCATGGACAATGCGAGCAAGAATACTTCTGAGACGACTGACAAATTGACTTTCACTTTCAACCATACTGGCCAAGCTGTCATTACAAAGGAGCTGACTGAAATCATCTCTGGTGCTACAGCTCTGGATTAATGAAAGTCAGGTTTCATCCTCAATAAAGAGATAAAGAAGGAAAATTCAGCCAGCCGATTTTGTTTTCAGCTTACTGCTGTCCTGATCAGAGGAAATTATTGGTCCATTTTTTAAGTTACTAAAGACAACAAGATATTTGTAAATTATCTTACAACAAACAACTACAGTAAAAAATAAATAAAAAGTATATTGATGCTTCTAAATTAAATTCCAAGGAGATAATAAATGAGGGGGATGGATCTACATATCCCTGTGGGTGATAAGTAGCAGCAACTTAATGCTTTATATCATTTCATGATTCAAAAGATAGACAAAACATTTCATTGGGCAGGGTGAGAGGAGTCACATTTTTTTTTAAATAAAGGAATCTGCTGAGAAGAAACACAGATGGTCAGTTTTAGGAGTAATCTAGTCAAAGGATCAGGCCCCCAAACACTTTTCTACTACACAGGCACACTTGAGCCTATTTAAAAGCACACATTAGTAGGGGTGAAGAGAGTTCAGGCCAGTTAGTCCTTGGCACCTCAATCAAGATTGCCAGCATAGTTATCAATTAATGTTGCAGCAGTTTCAGTAATGCATACACGTGTCAAATAGGAACTATACTGAGTCTGCCACTTCATTTTACATGCAATCCTGAACACCTGTCAGGTCGTGATGATTTTTAGTCACTAGTGACCAAGGATAAATTTTAACAGGTGACAGGCTTTGGATCAAATTACCAATTCCCTCAGGCATCCAATCCTCTCAATCCTAAGTATTTTTGGCATGATTTATATGTTCTTTAGCTTCCTTTATAATGTAATTTAGAGTTATGTCAATTCTAGTACTATTCCTGAAACATGAGAAAACACTTAGTGTTCAGTTTTCAAGATCTCCTTAGCAGAAAACTATAAACAATGGAACTAGAGGAAAAAATAACAGTTAATGTTGCAAACCAGGAAGAGAATATTTGATAATTCAGACCATTGTCTTTGTATTCAATATGAGTGTCCGTGAGGATAGAATTGATGGATATTTTCAAATATGTGTTAAATAAGATTAAGAAAATTTCTTAACAATGATTCATACTAAGATTCATCTTTTGAAACGGACATTTAAAATTCTAAATTTTGTAATCTAAAAGTGTTATAGGAACACGAATCCCTTTCTAGCATATCTTCAGAAAATAAAAAAAAAAAAGCTGCTACAGCCTCTGTCCTATTTACCAAACATAAATAAATCATTGTTCCCTCTATGACAGTGGAAGTCCAGTCATTTGCTGAGCCCTTTTAAGCACGTTATCACAGGGTAAGGCTCAGCAATGCTGTTACTATTATTCTTCGTTACTCAAGTTGTCCACTTGACCGGTGATTTGTGGCTGTTTTTCTAAGGTGTTTAAGTTAAGTAACCAGCCCCTGAGTGCTTCTTTTCAAACAGAAGTTTAATGTTTGTTCCTTTCCAGAAATTCTGCATTAGTTAAAGTTCTACAATAATTACAATAATTTCTATATTGACTCTAGAATTTATTTTGTCACCATCATCAAATGAAAAATAAATTCTACCTTAAGAGATCTCAGATTTTAAGTAAAATAGTGGTTGTATTATTGCTTTAATACTTAGTAAAATAAAAGCAGGCAATTTTATGTTGTTCTTATAAATTAGATATGAATTTTTAGTTTATGAATCTAAACATCTGTGGATAGCTGATTTATAAGGATAAGGCAAAAACTAATTAGCATCGGACTCAAAAACCCTTCACGATCAGGCTTTAGTTTGCTTTTCCAGACTTACTTCTTTATACCGACCTTCCCTACTCCATACCTAACACTATTGAACACATGGGTATTTGCAATTTTCAGAAAACAGTGATTATTTCCACATCTTCAAGCCTTTGCTAATATTGTTTCTTCTGCCAGAAATGCCCACTGGCCTGGCAAAATCCTCAAACTTCTGACCCTTTACTTCTCTTTCTCAGCAGTTGATGAGAACTACTATTCCCCAGAAATCTGAGTTATCTCTGATGGACCCTCTCCTTCCCCTCTCCAAATCTAGTCCAACACCAAATGTTGTTGGTGTTATTAAAATCCTGGAATCCAGATGGTGAAAGATAAATACCATATAACATCACCTGTAAGTGGAACCTAATCAACACAACAAGTAAGTGAGCAAAATACAACCAGAGTCATGGAAATGAAGAACAAACTGGCGGCAACCAGAGGGAAAGGGGGAGGAGGGTAACAGGGAAAGAAGGGGAAGGGGCAAGTCAAGGAACATGTATAAAGGACCCGTGGACAAAGACAAAGGGGGGTCGGGGAGAAGGATTGAATGTGGGAGATGGAGGGTGGGTAGGGCAGGGGAGAGTAATGGGGGAAAAATGGGGACAACTGTAATTGAACAACAATAAAAAAAAGTTGTTACAAAAAGAGAAAAGTTGTGTACAGTAGAAAAACATTTTTGAAATAAACTGTCTTTATAATTCTGAGTAAGAAGGAAATTTAAAATGCTCAACAAAAATTCCAGGATCCAACTACTTCTTTTTATTTTCACTGCAATACAGCTAGTCAGAGTCACCATGATATCTTGCTGAGACAACTAGGGTAAGACTAACCTCTTTCTCTGCTTCTACACTCCTCTGAATACACATCAAGAAGGCACTCAAGTGCCTTGTCTGAGGCTAATACTGAAAATCTACATTCATAACCTTGGTATACTGTGGTGAGGCAGATGTTAAATCTGAGTCAGTAAATCTAAATTTGGCACATCTATAGGAGGAGTTTGATAGAAAGTAAAACCTATATGAGGAGGTGAAAGTGGTTATGGGTCCCTGGTTATTTTAAGTGGGTGTGGGTTTAAGTAAATTCCCAAGACAGAATTGGCTACCTGTCACCTGCTTCCATGAATATCTGGATGAGTCCTCACATGGAGGTGGTATCTGAACTCATGAGAATGCCGAAGGAAACGATGTTGTGAAAGAAGAGAATGAGGACAGACCCTTCGGGTTCCATATTAAGGGGGTGGGAAGAGAAATGAGAAAGCTGACAGAATCACAAGTAGAAGAACCAAGACAGTAGCGTGTGAGTGTGTATTTATTTTTATTACAAAATTTGTTTGCTTCTGATAGATTCTACAAGACCTAGATAATAGAATTCTAGATTTAAAAATATACTTAGGTAAAGCTGGTGATTGTGTGTAACTGGAAGATGAAGGACTATAAAAACTGGGAAGAAGAATAGTGTTAAAGAAGCAGACATGAGATGATTTTGCACCAGATAAAATGGTGAACTATATTTAAATATTAATATCTTTAATATATACATATATAACTAGAAAGATCTTAGAAATAGAACTCTCGGATATATTATCCCATAAACCAGTTATCCCATAAACCAGAGTAAATAGACTCCACTTATGAAATAATAAATAATATTAATGCCTATAAAAATTGAATAATACAGAAAAGTAAAGTAGCAAGTAAAAACCATCTAGAATATCCTCCACAGAGCCATACTGTTAACATTTGGGTGAACATTCTTTCAGAAATGTATAGTCCTTCTCTCCCCTCACTGAGATGTACTGCAGAAGTCAGAAAGTTAACACGGAGGCCTGTTGCTGTAAATAAAGATTTACTGGAATATAGCCATGCTCACTTGTTTGCACATTGTCTATAGCTACTTTTGCAGTACAACAGGAGAGCTGAGTAGTATGACAGATTGTATGACTGGCAAAACTTAAAAGATTTATTACGTGGCCTTTTATAGCAAAAGTTTGTTGAACTTGTTATGGAGAATCATATTACACATGCTGTATTATAAACTGTTTTTTCACTCAACAATATATTATTAACATTTTTACAAATCAGTAAATATAGATTATTTTAATGGCTGCAGAGAATTTCATTATATAAAGGAGCATAGTTTATTTAATAAATCCCTACTGATGGATATGTAGAGTTCTAATTCTTCTATAAAATAATCAGTGCTGCCATGAACCACCTCACCTAGAAATATTTCCACACTTGATTATTATTACCTTTAGCTACATTCTCAGAGAGAGAGTTGTGGGGTCAAATGCTCTGTATTACACTTGAAACATATTTACAAAGTGCTTTCCAGAATGAATCGAGTAATTTTCACTTCATCAAAAGAGAATAAGAGCACACATTTTCTCTATTCATTTGCCAATGCTGATCATAAGCATGGTTTTGAATTATTGAAAAAAGATATATCAGTTGTTTCCATTTATATTGTCTGCTTCTTACTGAGGTAATACTCTTTCATGATTATTGGCCATTTAGGCTTCTTTCTTTGTGAAATAATGTACTGTATTTCATTATACTTACATAAATGCATGTAAATGTATGTTATGTATGTAAATGTGTATTAAATGCATGTAAATGTATATATAAATAACATAAATGTATGTCATGTACTTTGCCAATTTTTTCCATTGGAGCATTTCTCAAAGTGATTTATAAGTGTGCCATATGTTAAATAATTCAACAAATATCTACTAAAGATAAAAGACGTGGGAATATGGCTATATTCTAACTAAAGAAACAAACAGGTATGGTTTCTGCCTTCACAGTGACAATGTAATAAAAAAGGAGTTATTATTTTGTTTGACATAAAAGTATAAAGAGTTTCCTAAAGTTCACTTAATTATTTCATAAACATGTCTTAGGAAGAGCAACATCATGAAAGGGTCAAATCAATTCATTTGAAAATGAATATAAACACAGGAATACGAGGCTTGTCTCTAAAGCCTGTACATTAATTAACAATCCTACTAACCAAATTTTTAAATTTTTTAGAATGTTAATGCTAGTTTTTTTGTGATCATAACAACCTTTTTTTCTTATGTTTTGAATGCTTATAAACCTCAAGTAATACAGAAAAACATAGAGGAGAAAGCAAAAGCTACCTAAAATTCCTTGCACAAACATGCTTTTATGTTTATTTTCAGTTTTCTCACTAGCAATTAAACATATCTGGAGCAAGTGGCAGGGAATGAGAATGATCAAAAAGCCAAGCAAAGAAAGCAAAATCTGTTCAGAGGGCAGCAGAATATAAAGAACCACCCCCCCCGTTCTTTAAGTTTTTTCTGGTGTTACAAAAACAGTTAAGAATTGAATTTCACGTACAAAATTACATTTTGAAATTCTAAAATGCCTGGTCTGATCATTTCCTATATCTCTGCAAAGTAAAACAAATAAAAAAACAGCTTCACATTTAAATTTAGGGATCCTGAATAAATATTGTTGCACATGAAAACTTTTTTTAAAATTCTAAACATTCTTTCATTACCTGTTATAAAATATAATAGCCTAATAGCCTACCATAGGCTTATAGTGCTTACAAAATGTACAAGGGAAATTGATGATCAAACTACTAATGACGGATATTTATATCTAATTCACAAAACTATTCCTAATTTTATATATATATATATATACTTATATATATATTTATATATATATAAATATACATTCCAGGATTACCCACAAGTATGTCCTCCTATTAATACTTATTGCAGTTACATATGCACATTGAAAGGAGATATGCCTTTCACCTTTTATGTACGATTCAGAAATATTAGAGTATCACCAGCTGCCAGAAAGGTCACACTAAATTTTGGGTGCTAATTGTGGCAGACTTATGTACATCACTTAATTTAAAAATAAGGATGTCGTTTTAAATCTTCATTCTAATCTAATTTCTTCTGCAATTAAATGAAAACTAAATGAAATAAAAACTAAAACAAAGTTTACTAAGAGGCCATGTTTATATGCACTCCTCCCTCTATGCAAAATGTGATTGGTATATGCAGCCTGTGAAACTTGATAGAGAAATTAGTTAGTTGAAACCTCAAGTCAAGTCTGATTGGTAGTACATAGCCACCACATGATTCCCACTGACTATTAAGAATAGAGCCTTGTGCATGCATGTCCCAGGCTTGGATTTGGAACATAATGTGGCATGTGGGGTGAGGTCAATGTGGGGTTAGGGGGCAAGAAATATTACTCTTTTAACAAATGGTGTTGAGTATAAAGTTAATGCTAAGATACATAATCTTTCCAAGACCAATTTAAGTACTTGTATTTTAGTACATGTGATAAACTTGTTCTCAAATTCTAACCATGGAATTCTGCACCTGGGTTTCACTGAAATTCATAATTGAAGTATATATAAAAAACAGCTTAAGTAAAATAATGTGGTACATAAACTAATGGCATTTGTCATATTTTTTAAAAACTCGGGTATTTTAACCTAAAAATTCAATGAGTTACAGCTACAATGTACTGACTCCCCAAAATGCCATTTGCTTTCACAGGTTGGAGCTATGGCTCCTTTTCCCTTGAAGTGAAATTTCCTCCAATCCCCTCTCAGTTTCTAAGCCTTTTCAATGCCTAAAGTATGCCTTCAAGAAGCCACCCCCTTTCCATTTTCCCAGCTGAATTTATTCTTTCTTCTTTCAGCACTTTACCGGTAATCTCTATTCACCATTTATTACATTATGCCCTGAGGCATACTTAGTTGTTTACACTTCAGCCTCTCTCACTAGATTGGCTTACAAGTAGTAAACTACTTGAGGGCAAGAAATGATTTCATTAATCTAGCCATTCTATTAAATGCCTAGCACACTAAATGCTCAAAATGTTCATCAAATTCAATTCAATAAACTTTTTCTAGGAACCTATTTTTCATTGACAGTCATCAATACATTCACACTTCTATGTTCTCCCTGGAACCACTGGGACTAATACCTTGAAAACAACATTTTCCAAAGTCCATTGCCAAATTGGTTTTGGCTAGATTCGACCATTTGAAGGTACTCATGTGAGGCTATAAGGCAGAAATTAGATAGTCGCCATTCTTTTTTTGTTCTGGCAGCCACAAAGCCTCTGGTCTGACAAGGCCATTAGGAACGTTGGCTCCTGTTCTCTGGTTAATAAAATCTTCCCCATGTGCTCTGCTCATGCTTCTTACCATTTCCATATTAAAACAGACACACACACAAACAACCACAAAAAACCCCAAAATACTTGTGTTGAAAACCTAATTTGGTTTCTAATTGAACTCTAACTGCTGTAGCTGGATGCTGGGGATGTAAAGATTTCACAGTCAAGTAGAGTAGGAGATGACAAATTTCTTTCTTTTTTTAAATTATTTTTTATTATTGTTCAATTACAGTTGCCTACATTCCCCTCAATCCCCCCACACCAGCCAAACCCACCTCCCTCCCTTGCTTCCACTCCCCCCACCCTTGGTTTTGTCCATGTGTCCTTTATAGTTGTTCCTGAAAACCCTTCCCCCATTATCCCTTCCCACCACCTCCCCTCAGATTACTGGTTACTATCAGATTGTTCTGAATTTCAAGGTCTCTGGTTATATTTTGCTTGCTTTTTTCTTTTGTTGATTAGATTCCACTTACAGATGAGATCATATGGTATTTGTCCCTCACCGCCTGGCTTATTTCACTTAGCATAATGCTCTCCAGTTCTATCCATGCTGTCCTAACAGATAGGAGCTCCTTCTTTTTCTCTGCTGCATAGAATTCCATTATGCAAATGTACCATGGTTTTTTGATTCACTCATTTACTGATGGGTACTTGGGTTGCTTCCAACGCTTGGCTATTGTAAATTGTGCTGCTATGAACGTTGCGGTGCATAGGTTCTTTTGGATTGGTGTTTCAGGATTTTTAGGGTATAATCCCTGCAGTGGAATTGCCAGGTCAAAAGACAGTTCCATTTTTGGTTTTCTGAGGAAATTCCATGCTGTTTTCCACAGTGGCTGACCAGTCTGCATTCATCAACAGTGCACTACGGTTTCCTTTTCTCCACAACCTCACCAGCACTTGTTCTTTGTTGATTTGTTTATGATGGCCATTTTGACCAATGTGAAGTGGTATCTCATTGTGGTTTTAATTTGCATCTCTCTGATGGCTAGTGATGCTGAGCACCCTTCCATATATCTCTCTGGGCCCTCTGTATGTCCTCCTTGGAGAAGTGTCTGTTCAGATCCTTTGACATTTTTTTTTCTTTTAATTGTTCAAGTTCAGTTTTCTGTCTTTTACTCCTGTCCCAGACCACCTACCCAGCCCTTCCCACCTCCCTCCCATTTCCACTCCCCTTAGTTTTTGCCCATGTGTCTTTTATACTTGTTCCTGTAAACCCTTCCCCTTTTCCCCTGAAATTCCCTCCCCTCTCCCCTCTGGACACTGCTTTGACCATTTTTTAATTGGATTGTTTATCTTCCTGGAGTGGAGTTCTATGAGTTCTTTATATATTTTGGAGGTCAAACCTTTGTCCAAGTTACCATTGGCACATATATTTTCCCATATGGTCAGTTCCCTTTTCATTTTGCCGATGTTTCCTTTAGCCATGCAGAAGCTTTTAAATTTGATGTAGTCCCATTTGTTTACTCTTTTTTTTATAACCCTTGCTCTATGGGACATATTGGTGAAAAGATTGCTGCGTGGAATATCTGAGATTTTCCTGCCTATGTTCTCCTCTAGGACTTTTGTGGTGTCTCAACTTACATTTAAGTCTTTTATTCATCTTGAGTTTATTTTTGTGTATGGTGTAAGTTGGTGGTTGAGTTTCATTGTTTTGCATGTAGCTTTCCAGGTCTCCCAACACCATTTGCTAAAGAGGATATTTTTATTCCAGTTTATGCTTCTTCCCCCTTCATCAAATATTAATTGACCATAGAGACTTGGGTTTATTTCTGGACTCTCTGTTCTGTTCCATTGGTCTATGTGTCTGATCTTATGCCAGTACCAGGCTGTTTTGATTACAGTGGCCTTGTAATAGAGTTTGATATCAGTTATTGTGATCCCTCCTACTTTGTTCTACTTTCTCAAAATTGCTGCAGCTATTTGGGGTCGTTTATGGTTCCATACAAATTTCTAAAATGTTTGTTCTATATATCTGTGAAATACGTCATTGGTACTTTGATAGGGATTACACTGAATCTATAAATTTCTTTGGGTAGTATGGACATTGTGATGGTGTTAATTCTTCCAATCCATGAGCATGGTGCATGCTTCCATTTGTTTTTGCCTTCCTTAATTTCTTTCTTCAGTGTTGTATAGTGTTCTGAATAAAGGTCTTTTACATCCGTGGTTCGGTTTATTCCTAGGTACTTTATTTTTCTTGTTGCTATATCAAATGGGATTTTTTTCTTGATTTCTGCTTCTACTGTTTCATTGTTGGTGTACAAAAATGCCTTTGATTTCTGAATATTGATTTTGTATCCCTCTGCTTTGCCAAGTTCACTTATTAGGTCAAGTAGTCTTTTAGTGGAGTCTATAGAATTTTCTATGTATACTCTCATGTCATCTGCAAACAATGACAGTTTTTCTTCGTCCTTTCCAATTTGGATGCATTTTATTTCTTTTTCTTGTCTGATTGCTATAGCTAGGACTTCCAATACTATGTTGAATAGAAGTAGTAAAAGTGGGCATCCTTGTCTTATTCCTGATCTTAGTGGGAAAGCTCTAATTTTTTGCCCATTGAGTATGATGTTGGCTGTACATCTCTGGTATATAGCCTTTATTATGTTGAGGAATGCCCCTTCTATTCCCACTTTTCTAAGTGTTTTTATCATAAATGGGTGCTGTACCTTATCAAATGCTTTTTCTGCATCTATTGCTATAATCATGTGAATTTTGTCTTTCATTTTGCTTATGTGATATAATACATTTATTGATTTGCAAATACTGTACCATCCTTGCATCCCCTGGATGAATCCCACTTGATCATGGTGTATGATCTTTTTAACATACTGCTGGATGTGGTTTGCTATATTTTGTTGAGGATTTTAGCATCTGTGTTCATCAGTGATACTGGCCTGAAGTTTTCTTCCTTTGTTATGTCTTTATCTGGTTTTGGGATTAGGATGATGCTGGCTTCATAAAAAGTTTGGGAGTCTTCCATCTTCTTGGATTTTTTTGAATAATCTGTGAAGGATAGGGGTTAGCTCTTCCTTAAATGCTTTGTAAAATTCTCCTGTGAAACCATCTGGTCCAGGGCTTTTTGTGTGTTGGGAGCTTTTTGATCACTGCTTCAATTTCATCAGCTGTTATTGGTCTGTTCAGGCTTTCTGCTTCTTCATTCAGTTTTGGAAGATTATATTTTTGTAGAAATTTGTCCATTTCACCGAGGTTTTCAAATTTCTTGGCATGTAGTTCTTCGTAGTAATTTCTTATAATCCTTTGTATTTCTGTGGTATCAGTTGTAATCTCTCCTCTTTCATTTCTGATTGTGTTTATTTGGGTCTTCTCCCTTTTATTCTTGATGAGTCTGCTTAAAGGCTTGGGAGATGACAAATTTATGTAAGAGGAACTTGGAAATATTTTAGGCTTTGTGGGCTATATATTGTTTTTATCATATGTTTCCTCCATCCTTTTCTTTCTCTCTTTCTTAACAACTCTTTAAAAATATAAAGCCAATTAAAAAATACATACATTTCTCTAAAATGAAAGAAAAATATATAAAGCCATTCTCAGTTCCAGGTGTTCAAATACAAGGCAGTAGGGGTTTAAGGATATGGCTTGTTGGATGTAGCCTACAGGCCACAGTTTGCTCATTGCAATGCATTATAGAAAGTAATATAAAAAAAGACAATGTCTAACTCTGCCTAGAATGGTCATATTTTATTGATAAAGAAGTTAAAGATAAATTGAATTTTCAAAAATGAGTAGATATTCAATAGGCTATTAAGGCATTTCACAAATAAAGAATGCTTAATCATAAAGACCTGAGAGGTTACAGTTAGAGACTGTCTTGCTTAGAGTAAATACAATATAAATGGTTCAGAACTAGTTATATACACAATGAGTGGATTTTTAATTCATTATGCTAAGTGACAGAAACCACACTCAAAAGGCAATATACTGTGTGGATCTATTTACACGACATTCTAAAAAAAGTGAAGTTATGGGGACAAAAAACACAGATCAGAGATCACTAGAGGCTGGGATAGGGATAGGGATAGGGATAGGGATAGGGATAGGGATAGGGATAGGGGCTGACTACAAAGGGAAAGCATGCAGTAATTTTTGGTGGTGATAAAAAAATTCTGCACCTTGATTATGGTTACAGTTTAATAACTGTATACATTTGTCAACGTTTATAGAAATCTCCACCAAAAAGAGTGCATATAATTTACTCTACGTAAGTATTTTTGAACTACCTAAAAATAATCTGTGTATTATAGACGTGGATGAGGGGAGGTGGAAAGTGGGAAGAGGAGATGAGGATCTACAAGTAATCAGAGGGCAGATTCTGCAACTCCTTTGGTGCCCTGCTAAAGATTTTAGACCTTATCCTGCAGTAAATAGTGTGTGACTGAAAGAATTCAAATTTGCAAGTAGTCCATCTACTTTTAGAAAGAATCATTATAGTATTAGCAAAGGGCACTAACAAAAAAAGATGTGGGAGTGGGGGTGGGCAGAGGAGAGCAATGGGGAAAGTGGTGGGACAACTGTAACTGAACAACAATAAAAAAAGAAAGAAGAAAAGATGAGACAAGAAACAGAAGATTAAAAGTATAAGGTTGTCACCCTGAATGGATATTTGGAAGATAAAACTGATATATCTTAGTGATCAATTGGAATTGTGCCTATTCTACAGTTGCACAAGGTACAGATAAATATGATTTTACTTGTCTGTGTCCTTGTGTACAGTGGAAAGAACTAGGTGTATTTAAGAAATGAATATATTAACAATTTGCAAATCTTATACTGGTTTCTCAGTCCAAAAAAGTTTGAGATTCAAAGTGCCAGCAGCCAACTAACTGCTTGATCTAGGCTCATGATCCTAAAAAGCCCACATTTTTCATGATGCTGACAATAGTTCCAGTAGGGGCATCATGGTAATCAGGATGCTGTCCTCTGATCTCATTAATTTCCTACACCTGTCATTTGCATTTGCATGGTACCAGATACACTCACTATTGTATCTAAAGGACATATTGAATTTTATAAGGCAACAATAGGTATATTTATATATATGGGGGAACCAAGAAGATATTGAAGTTTTAACATCTCTCAGAAAATATCCAAAAATTATAATTGTAATTAAATCAGAAAATGTTATATAACCTAACTAATCTGTTTGACCAAGTCAAATAAACAACATGTATGGCATACAGATTATAAACAAACTCAACAGAAATGACACATTTAGGCAAAGAATATTTATGTTGCAACTGACAGATAATGTACTGTAACCTGTAATACAGCAAAATCTCTTAAAAGTTATTGGAACAAGACAACTGAGAATTTAAATGGAAAATGCAAATGAACAGAAAATTAATTGAAGAACAAATCAAAATGTCCAAGTGTCTCCAAATTCCCTCTATCTCTGCATATACATGTTCCCTTATATCAGGAGGTGAATCTGCACTAGCCTGTGACTTGCTTGGTGAAGTCATGTTGAATGTCACAATCACAGTGAAATGTGACAGAAGTGATGTTCTAGGATTCCTGAGCACAGTTATTAAAGGGACTGGCATCCTTTCTGTTAGCCCTTTTAAAATCCAACTGTCATGTTATATAAAATCCAGGTTTTTACACTAATGAATGATTAGAGGCCATGGGAAGAAAGGCCCTAGAGGATGATGATGGTCATTCCTGCCCCAGTCAAGAAACATGATGGATGTCCCAGCCTTAGCACACTGCTAAAAGATGCAGCTCCATAAACAACAAATAGATCCTATCCCATATCTCTTACTCAAGAATAAAGATCCAGAAATATTTCCGTCTTTCCTAACTCATCATTTTTGTTGTTGCTTCCTACTGGATCACTCCTATCAGCATATATACGTGGTTTTACTTCTCCCATCTTTAAAATAAATGTTTCTTTAGTCTTACATCCCCCACCAGCTACCACTTCAATTCTTTACTCATTTTTGCAAGAAACCTCATTACTCTCTCCTCCTTGACATACTGTATGCATTCACTTGATTTATTCTCTTGGTTACCCTAGGACCTTACTGGTCACTACTTTTCAGACCCTTTAGCTAAGTCATCCTCTTTTTCCTAACTTTTTAACGATGGTATACTCCAGGACTTGTAATGGGGTGCAGAGTGGGGTTCCAGAAAGTATTCCCCACAGCCTATGGTTGGGGGGTGGGAGAAGTGAATGTTTTAGTGCTTAAGATACTTTGCATGACAAAAAGCAAGCCAACTACGGCCCCAGGCAAAAGTTCTCTGTGACTTTTAGGTGGTATAGTGACTTATGATATAGCTGGCAAAGTTATACTGCATCTGCATGACAGGCAGGGAGGTGGAGGCTGCCATGTCATAGGGTACTCTTGCCCTGACTAAAGATGGCAGTCAAAAAAATGTAAAACGTTTTGGGGGATCTTGCAAACGTACCTCACCTGTAGGAGGGGCCAGGTATGAGGTCACAAAGGAAGCTCCAGGTCACCATTTAAAATAATGGTGGGCAGAGAGAGGAAAGCCAGTCCACCGTGGGGTAGTTCAGAAGCAATAAGCAGCTGGTGGGTCTGCAGTAAAGAGGGCAGCCATGTAAGACAGATTCTGCTAGGCTGCTTGTAGTGAGGGAGGAGCTATGCCTGCTCCTCTGGGGATTCAGTCACATGGCCTGGTGTAGTAAGGAAGCAGGCATGTGGTCTGCAGTGAAGTAGCAACCACGCAGGAGGAAAGAGTGTAAGGAAAGAGCTGATGGAACTGTGTGGGGATCTGGCAAATCTCATGGAGCTGTGCAAGAACCTGCCAAACCAAGCATGGATTCATGTGAGATGCCTGGAATACTGAGCTGTGATTGGAGAATGCTGACTTCTGCTTCTCTGAGGGACAGAGAGGATGCTTTCTTTGGACATGTACCTTCCAGGACTTGACCATGATCCAGTGAAACACAGCACATGCTTTCCTGGACTACTACATGGAGGCTGGATGACGTATCCCAGATCCTGAAAGAAAGAGCTGCTGTGAGAGGATGGTGACCTTGAAACCCACCAGTGTATTTCCCAGAGGAAATGGAGAACTGTTTGCGCAGCCAGCTTAAGAACAGATAAAGATATGAGGAGCTTCTGGTTTTGGTGGTTTGGGCTTATAGCCTGGTGGGGAGCAAGGGAAGTGCTGGCTCTCATGGGAGAGCAGGGCTCCTAGCAGGAGGGCTCTCAGCTCCCCCATGGCTGGAATCCTGTAAATAAAAACCTGTTTCCCTCAACACTAATCGTTGGGTCTTGCACCAAGGTGCCACATACACGAGTCTTGCTTTGCTTGGTTGCAGACTCAGTCCTTGATCTGTTTATCTTCTCTATTTATTCATTTTGTTAATGATCTCCTCCAAACTCATAGTTTTCCCTATTTATTATTATTTTTTAAATCTTAATCATTTATTTATTATTATTTTTATCATAGCTTTAAATATTATGTCTTTTACAAGGGCTCCTAAATTTAAATCTCCAGTTTCCATCTCAAATTCCAGGCTTGATTATATAACTGTCTACTTGATATCTCCCCTTGGATATTTACAGACATCTAAAACTCACCATTACACACAACTAAATTCCACTACTGTCTTTCCAATCTCAGTTGATGGCAACCCCAGTTTTCTCACTGTTCAGAACCAAAAACCTGGAGACATCCCTGAATCCTCTCCCCTCATACCCTTATAAATATATCCTCAATCCAACCATTTCTCAACATTCCCTCTTTTTTCACTCCAGTATGAGTCACTGCCATATCCAAACAATTTCTAACAACTAGTCCTGTTATATATACTTCTTGTCTTCTACAGTCTATCCATACACAGAAGTCGAGTGATAAAGCCATATGCCTGCTCATTATCCTCTAAAGGCTCTCCATTTCACTAAAAGGTATAGTTCTTTTTTTTATCCTTACCCAATGACATTTTTTTTCTATTGCTTTTAGAGAAAGAGGTTGGGAGAAAGGGAGAGAGAAGCATCAATGTGAGAGAGAAACATCAATTGGCTGCACCTACATCCAAGGTCGCACATACTTGGACTGGGGGTCACACGTGCCTGGAAGAGGGATAAAACCCATGACCTACATACATGCCCTGACTGGGAATTGAATTCACAGCCTTTCAGTTACGGGATGTGGCTCCAACCATACCAGCCACGTCAAAGACAAAGTTCTTAAAAGGCCCTACACGATCTGACCTTTTCCCACACTACCGTTCTCTGAATATTCTGGTGTTTCTTCAATTTGCTTTACCCACAGTGGTCTCAAAATATTAAGCCTTTGAGAGAGTTTGTAGTTCTCACTGCCTGGAATCCCAAGTGTACACATGGAAAACTCTTAACTTCTTCAAATTTTGCTCAAATATCACCTTCTCATCACAGTCTATCCCCATTTCCCTATTTAAAATGGGGGAAGGGCCCTGGCTGGTGTGGCTCAGTGGATTGAGCGTGGGCCTGTGAAGCAAGGGGTTGCTGGTTCAATTTCCAGTCAGGGCACATGCCTGGGTTGCAGGCCAGGTTCCCAGTGAGGGACACCTTCCCCCCTCTCTAACAATAAATAAATAAAATATTTAAAAATGGGGGAAGGGGTTATAAGGGAACTAAATCATAATGGGAAAAATATGGAATAAATATTAAATTACAATTCCCCCACACAACTCCTCTTACAGACCCCTAGTTTCTAACCTCTAACTCTGCTTTACTTATTACTTTTCCAAAGCATGTATCACCTTTTAACATAGTATGTAATTTGCTTACTTATACCCCTGCAATATAAATTTCAAATCAGATGTAGGTGTGTGTTTGTGTGTGTGTAACCTCTTTCATTCACTGACATACCACAAGGAACTAATATAGTGTCTGGCACAAAGAAGATGCTTAATAAACATTTGTTGAATGAATCTACAACAAAAGCCTGTATGTTAACTAGGATTTTAAATTTTATTTTTGTTTCTGATGATCATGAGACTCTGAATATTAAAAATCTTTTGGATCAGGTTATCATTATAAACTTTATTAGTATACAAATTCATCAAATGACAGAAATATATTTTAAATTTTGATAGTTATTAAATAAATTTTAATAGTAAAGCACTTTAATGAGGTGAATTGTAATCAAAGTTCTCCTTTTTATTTAATGAAAACAAAAAGTATACACTACTTATACTGCTACAAACTAATTAGGATAGGGTCTCTCCTTTTATTTTTTTAAAAGGTGTAAAGTAATAAAATATATTTTATAAGACAAAATGTGGTGAGGATTCATTGTAATTAGAATAAATAATACATCAGCTTTACTTAATAAAATAGGTCTTAAATATTTTAATATCACTAAATCTGAAATAAATTAAGTAAAAGTCTCATCAGTGAGTTTGATCTAAGTGGCATAAAAAATTTGGTAGCACCAAAACAATTATCAGTTACATTTTAAAAAGCTAGCACCAATAAACTTCACTGCTTTGGCTTTTCTTTTTATTTATTTATTTATTTATTTAAATTTATTTATCTTTAGAGGGGAAGGGAAGGAGAGAGGGAGAGAAATATCAATGTGTGGTTGCCTCTTGTGTGTCCCTGCTGGGAACTGGCCTGCAACCCAGGCATGTGCCCTGACTGGGAATCGAACCGCGATCCTTTTGGTTCACAGGCCTGTGCTCAATCCACTGAGCTACACCAGCCAGGGCTGCTTTGGCTTTTCAAATAAGCTTTTCTTTTCAGCTAATGACTTATCCTAGGAATAAATAATAAAAAGAGTTAGAAAAAACTTTTTATGCTTAAATGTTTGAAATAACTGTTTTTAGAGTTTGGTATCTCTTATTGATGTTTTCCTTGCTTTGCTAATAAAGTACTCTTCTTATGTGCACATATTCACCGATAATAGCTGGAGGCATGGAAATTATCATTAGTCCTTATATGAAAATTATCATTAGTTCCACTACCCCATTCTACCATATATCTGCATGAAAAACTTCCAAACATGGGCAAAAATACCATATTCCTAAAACATTTTTCTTCCTAACATAAATAGAGAAGACAGAGAAAGTCCCTGTGGGTTATGGTAACTTGATTAATCACTGAAACTCGAAATGTGTACCATTTATGCGTGTGCCTTGATTTTGTGAAGTGAGAGAAGGGCCATTATGAACTCAGGAAAATTCTCACTGAGATTAATTTTTGGAAAGAGTTGGAAGTGAAGAATTTGGAAATTTATCCCTTTTTAATTGATCCATATTTTTGTATCCCCTAGAAAGTTTTCACATCTCTAAGAGGCAGCCTACCCCAGTTTGAAGATTATTGATACGTGTTTTTTAATGTAATAAAATGTATACTGCTGTGGTGATCTGACATCCTAAAATAAATCACTGATTTTTTTTCTGATAAGATCTCCTCAGATCTACTTACCTAAATTCTTTTATAGGATTTCTTCATAATGTAACACATTAATTCTATTTACTAGAATTCTGCTTCTAACTGGCTTTTATGGAGAGCTGCTCAATTACTTATCCATTCTGAGAAGGAAGTTGTGGCTCATTTAGTCAGGTATTTTACTTGCAGCCTAGGGGAGAACTAGCATAGAAAACACACAAGTATGTTACTTAGTTATGCTCCAGAAATGGTGTCAAGGAATGCTTCCTTCAAACTGCGATTCTTGAATATTCTCAGGTCTCTGATACAGTATTTCCACAAATGAATTATTTGTTCATCTTATAAGTGATAAGAACATTGTGTTATATTTTTGACTTCTCACTAGACATACTAGAATGCTTAACAAGCCATCTTTAGGTACTTTTAGTGCTCATTTGCACCTCCACTGGATGACAATAGAAACTCGTATGAATTGAGCACTAGTATAGTATATCAGATATTGCAAAGAAAGAGACTAGAGGGATAAAGATTCAGATTATAAACAGTGTCTGCCTTCTTTCTTCCCAATCCAAACTAAACTGACCAAGAAAAATGTAAAAATAAGGAAAAGTTAAGTTGGTGCTTAAAGCTAAGAAAAGAATGCCATGTGCTACAACTATTCAAAATATTTAGATTTATAAACTAAAAGAGCACACTCAAGGAAGCTTGCCATTTAGTTACACACACACACACACACACACACACACACACACACACACACACAGAAATCCAGCATTGCCTTATGAGAATAAAGAATGGCACCCTGACCCACAACCTAGGTATGTGCCCTGTCTAAGAATTGAACCTGTGACCTTTTGGTGTATGGGACAACGCTCCTACCAACTGAGCCACCTGGCCAGGGAAACCGTTTTCTGCTTTTAATTGCAATAAAAATGATCATATATCTAGGAATAAAACTAACAAAAAAAAAAACCCATAAACATCTTTAAGAAAAAAATAACTAAAAAACTTTAAAGAACAACATAAAAGACCCAGAATTCCAGAAAGATAACAGCATGGAGCAGTGGTGACATAGTTTTTAAATACCACTGAACATAAAAACAGAGAGAGCAATGAAATATAAGAATCAAAATCCTAAAAAATAAAAAAAAAAGAATTAAAATCCTATGAGTATTTAACACAAGAAAACTGGGTGACAAAGTATTTCTAGAAAAGCCTAATGTAAAACAGGTGAAGAAAGACCTTAGAACTTACAGAACTTGACATCTGTGAACATAAAAACAGAAGGAAAAAATAAACATTGGATGGACTTAAGAACCAAAGTAAACAACAGGTATTCAACGGAAAGCAGTGAGTCCATTACAGAAGAACGGATGGATAATCCAACAGTGGATGACACAGGAGCGACAAGTGCTGGAGCTGAGTAGCCCCCTGAAATTGAGCCTCCAAGATATCCCACACTAAGGAGGAACTAATGAAAGTAAAATTAAAAATGAGTGGGATAAGAAAACAGAGAAGAAAGAGAAGGTCCAGGTAAAAGCAGCAAATGGGGTTTCCAGTTATGATCTAGTGGTGGGTGCAGCAAATCCTCCCCTCAAGAATAACTGATGATAAATCTGGAAAATTTTACAGAAATAACCTTTCAGCACTCTGGAAGTCAAGCAAAAATATGTGACAGTCTGAGAAGCATCTATGCTTGCAACACTGCTAAATTTCTGGTAAGAACAGGGAATGTGTAATGTTCTTGTTTGAGGCTGCTCCTACCACATCCTCAGTCTTGGTCTAGGCGGAGGTTCCACCAGGCAGGGCAGGCCATAAGGACTAGAAGCTTCTCTGCTATCTTCAAAGGGGGCTCACTGGTTTGGAATGGTGGATGATGCCCATGCCAAGTGGCATTGCTGGTGGAGTGACTTTCCAAAGGCTGGCCAGCAGGAGAGGGCCAATAGCTTGACTCTACTTGCCTAAGATTACAGTCCTGGCTGGGGCCAAGCATACAACCGAACTAGTTTCAGAGGCTCTCATAAGGGTCCACATTACTTCAGAAGTCTAAGAACAAAGTTAGGCTTTTGTCAAAATTCATGACTGACCCTCAACAATAATAAACCAAGAATGCTAGTATCAGGGAAGGAGGACTCTGAGAGGTCATGGTCATATCTGGACTTGTATAACCTAGAGCTTCTTAGATACCTGTTCTCTAGTGTGTCAAAAAGGAAAATTAACTGGTCAGAGGAGAGGCAGAATCAAATCAAATCATTCCTAGATAAATAAATACTGAAAGAATTAAATGCTAGCATACCCACCTTACAAAAAATAGTAAAGAAAGTCTTCCGGGCTGAAAGGAAGTGACACCAGACTATAATTCAAATCCACAGGAAGAACTTTATAGCAGTAAAATGGAAATTTTGTGAACTAATATAAAAGACTCTAAAATATGTTTTTTTTTCACACACAATTATGTTTCTGACAACAAAGGAATTAAATTCAAAACTGATAAGTTTAGTTCATTACATTTATTAAGATTATTTATATTTCTGAGCTTGTTTCTAGAATCTTGCCTTGTGATATCTGTCTAGCCTTTTTTGGTTTGTACTTTTTTCTTATCCTTTTTGGCAGGAGGGGAATTATGTTTTTATACTGGAAATTATACACTCTATTTTTTTAGTGGTACCCTTGAGATTTTATCAGGCGTGCATAACAATATCTAAACTAAGACACTATCTTAGCTTTCTGAATTAGGCAAAAGGCTAAGATACTCAAAGATATAGTGGCTCAAAGAAAAGTGTCTTTCTTTTCCACATTACAGTCCTGAAGTAAGCAGTCCAGGTTAATATAGTGGCTCTGCTCCGTGAAATCACACAGGGCCTTAGCCTGCCTCCATGTCACTGTATTGCCATCTGCTAGTATGCTGTCCTCATCTGCACAGTCAAAGGTAGATTGCTGTCACATTTATATGCCATAGGAAGGGGAAAGAGAAAATCCAGTGCTAGCAATTTTCTTTAAAGTCAATGAGGCAGAAGCTGCACACAGCACTTGTGTCCAATATCAAGAAGTTAGTAACATGACAATATATTGCTGCAACTCTGACTGGGAAACATAGTCTCTTGCTGGTAAGACCAAGTACCTAGAAAGAAAGGAGAATAGATTTTTGGGGGTACACCTACAAGTCTAGCCATCTAAATACCTATGTATACTTTCTTACCATGCACAGAAAAGACTTAAAGCCTCTCTTTGGACTATAATTCAAGGTCTCATCTCGTCCAAAGTCCATATTCTCCCCATTCATTTCATATGAGTTTGCTCATAATCCTGGAAGCAATATATTAATAGTCACCACCCAAACTAATAAACCTGAATCTTAACATACAATAATGGAAGAAAACCTTTTAGATAAAGAAAGGGAGGACAAAAGATAGTGGAAGAATGGAAAATACAGAATAGTCACTGACCCACACACAGAAAGAAAATCATGCTGCAAAGAAATTATAAAGAACCCCCTGGCTGATAGTCAAAGAGGGTTCCTTGTTTACGCATTGGTTTTCATATCTTAGAAGAATTCCTTTATCATTTACAGTCTCTGCCTTTGCCTTCACTGTTCATTTCTTTTGTTGCCATATCTGATTTTGGAGAGAATATATGTATGGTAGAGTGGATATGGGGGATTGTACTGTTTTAATATCCCACTTCTTTGCTATAGTAGGTTTGGCAGCCTGAGGATTGCTCTTAGGATTGAACAATCAATGCTTTTCACAAGATCTTACTTATAGACTCATTGGCAATAGAATTCTCCAAAAACTTTAGTAGACTTGGTTTTGTTTATTTCTATTTGTTTATATGTCAGTTACCACATCAAACATTTCTGTTTTGTTTTGTTTTTTCTTTCCTAAACAAAGTTTTTAAACCAGCCTTTTCCCTGACTTCTTGGTTCCCTCTCTCCTTCTTTCTCCTTTTAATAACAATGACTTTGAGGCTATATGAATAATAGTTTTAGGTTGAAAAGCAACATCCTTAATTTGATCTTATTTTTTCTTTTAGGAAGCTTTAGGGAAAGGTTTTGATTCATAGTTTTATTTCATGTTATTTATTATAATACATTACTAAAAGCAATAGGGAATATGTGTTGGCTGCTCTTGCTGCTTTTAGCAAGATATTATAAGAAAAAGATGAGCTAAGGCAAGAATATGCCAATTTGTAAGTAGAGAAGGAAGAGGATAGATAATCCAGAAATTTGAGCCTCACAGGCTGGAAGAGCCAACTACTTCTATACCCCACACAACATAAGCACAACTGCCTCACTGTAAGCCCTAAATTTGCTAAGCCAAATGCCCCATATTTAAGGTTTCTGTGTTGTTGCACACCAGTTCCAGGGACTGATTTAGGTAAGATTAAGCTACTCTAAGAAAGACAGCTAAAAATACAAAGGGTTAATGTAAATTTCTACATCATAAAATGGTCCCAAGATATAGTCAGGTTAGCAGTGTCACTTTGCTCTATTTAGTCATTCAGGAACCCAGAAGATTCTACTTTGTTGCTCCATATGGAGAGCAGGACCAACAAAATGGCATTGGTCCATCAAGATAGCATAAAGTTTATAAAACAAAATGAAGTCACTCACGTCAACCAAGATGGCTGCCAGTCAACCAGGACACTTTAGTTCAAGAGGGAAACACCTGAGACACACAGGAATAGCTGTGTCTGCAGAGCAGGACTACTCACAGATAGGCTCCTGGGGAAATTTCCCACTTGCCATCAGGGTGCCAAGGCACTTATCAAGAGACCCAGAGGGTGGAGTACACCACTTTCAAGGGTATAACTGAGGCAGGCTCCAGACCACTGCTGTGACAGCTGAGCTCCACACACCAGAGTGCTGCTCCATGCCACACTGATCTCCCTTGGCATCAGTTGCCAGAGGCTCTGCCCTGCTGGACTGAGGACTTCATCTGCTCTGCTGCCCACCTGGCTCCAGAATTTCTTCCTTGCAAGATGCTGATGGCTCCCTTGCTCACTGTGCCGTCTCCTGGACCCACACACTAAGACTCTAGGACTCAGATTCATTATCCCCCAATTCTCTCGTGTGATATTATTACTGGCTGTTTCTGAGCGATTAGTATTGTTATTAGGTTAGTATGGATTTGGATTAAATATGCATTAATAAAAGCTGAGTTAATAAAAGCTGCATTAATGAAATCCAAGTAAATAGCACAGTCACCTGTGTTGGCCCTGTTATTTCTTGGTGCCAGTGTCACCTGTAGGACTGGTAGTCATACAGGTGGCTCAGCGCTTTCAGTTCTTAAGGCCCAATCAGATGAACAGAGTGGGGGCTGAAGGCTGACTTATAGGAAAGACTATATCATGAACATATGCTCATGATACTCCACCATCTTCTAAGTCTGCATTTGTATGGTCAAAGCTAAGTCTCTATATCGTCTATGTTGCAAAGATCAGAAAAGAGGATGAGAAGTCCAAGATAAGCAATTTCCCTTCAAGCAAGTAAGGTGTACACATGACTCCAATTCAGATTACATGGTGATAACATGGCCAACCTAGTTGTATGGGAGGCAGGGAACTGTGGTCTCTGACTAAATGGGCATTTGCCCAAGCAGAGTGGGGCATCAGATTTTGGGAGAGATGCCCTGCCTATAAATCCTTGCCTCCCAAATACAGAGATCTTAGAATACTTTAACTATGGTAAGCCCTCTTTCAATTTTTATGCTTTTGCTCAGAATTTTAGTTTTGTGTTTTGAAGACCCCGCATAATAGACAATATTATTATTTTTACACAGATATTTGTGTAGATTTACTTACATGTTTACCAATTTATATTCAACTTCTATAGTGAATATAACAAATCATCATAAGTTTAGCAGCTTAAAACAATACTCACTCATTAGCAGGCAGTTCTGTATGTAGGTCAGAATTCTGGTGAGGCGTGGAGGGGTTCTCTTCTAAGAGTATCACAAGGCTGGTATCAAGTTGTCAACCACACTGAGTTCTTATCAGAAGGATTTGAGGAAAAATCCTCTTCTGAATTCATTCTTTTTGTTGGCAGAATTTGATTCCTTGGGGTTGTACAACTGAAGTGGTCCCCATTGCATTGATCACCATCATCCATGGGCCATTCTCACCTCTTTCCACTTGGCCTATACAGGTAGTTCACAACAAGGGTATATGGGTTTTGGGCCACTGAGTGTCTCTTTGACTTCCTCTTCTATAACCAGCTGAAAAAAATTTATATATACATATATATAATGTATATACATTAGTTTCTCAACTGGTTTTGAATCAAAATAAATTGTATTTTTAATATTTTTGAAAGATGCATCCAATAAAAAAGCTAACTTGCCACAGACTGCCCTATAGTAAAACTGCTGGTCATCAAGGGCCATAGATATATAAGGGTCTGTAATCAGCTTTTTGGTGTTTCACCATTAAATTTAAAACACAAATTTATGTTTGGGGAAAACCTCCAATATGAATGTGTAGCAAAAAGAAGAAATCAAATCAAGAGGAAACTAAGAGAATGCTAGAAGCAGAAGAAACTTTAAAGAAATGATATTTACATCCTTAGAGAAAATCTCAGTTCTGGACAAGTTAGAGTAAGCATATTCAACCCCATTCTTCCTCAATATTCAACCCCATTCTTCCACAACAAACAACCTGTGGACAAAATACATAAAGCAATTATCAGACAACTGTGAAAGGTGAGGAAAAGAAGACAATTGGCTAGGTACCATGGAACTTGAGAAATGACTTGTGTGTGTGCTGTTTTTTGTTTTTCTTGTTTGTTTGCCTCCTATATATGAAATATATAAAAAACAAACAAACAAACAAACAAGCAAGCCACAATAGAAACCCATTTTGTCCAGCCAAAAGACTAGCAAGAGGGTGGCTCTGCAGAATAGAACTCTTAACTTTACCCTCCCAACTCCAGCTAACCCTAAACCTCCTCCCTCCATGCCAGTCACTGTGTGGATAGAGTCCTGTCAACTATTCCTATCCTACACTAAGGAAAAGAGCAAAGAGCAGCTCCAACTCCGTCCTAAACTAGACAGTGAGAAGAGAGAGAGGAGACAGCTGAAGAAAAGGATTGCTTTAATTTGTCTGTGACATTCTGGGCACACCACCAAGTTGTCCTGGTATGAAACCAATGAGAATCAATACCTTAAAAGTTCTGAGAACTGAATTATGGTATAGAATATTCCCAGGTTTCAAATTAACCTTTGGGTAGCACGTAAACGAGGAGGGCCAGATTTGCACTGCAATTGCTTTGAAAACTAAATTGACATTCAAACCACAACCAAAATATTGGGTCAAGACTCATATTGTGAACCTAAAAGGCATGACTGGCTACCAGAAGAGAAGACTTAAGTAGAAAATGTATTCTCGTAACATAATACTCAAAATATCCATAATACTCATAACATTCCAAAGTTATGCATGTTATCAGGAACCAGGAAAATCTAATCTTGAGTGATAAGACAATCAATAGCCATCATGACTGAGATAATTTATCTGTTGGAATTATCAAACAATGATTTCAAAGAGCTATCATACAAATGCTCCAAGAAGCAATAATAATAAACACTCTTGAGACAGATGGGAACACTAAAAATCTCAGAAAAAAATGAAAGACATAAAAAAGAAGCAAATAAAAATTTTAGAACAGAAAAATACAATAATCAAAGTAAAATAACCCACTAAATGGGTTCAACAGAAGAATGGAGATGACAGAAGAAAAAAAATCAGTGAACTTGAAGATAAAGCAATAGAAACCATTAAATATGGACAAGAGAGAAAACCAGATTTTAAAACAAGAAAAAAAAACCCTCTGCATCTCAGGGACAATGAGAAAAGACCTAACATCCATGATATCTGTATTTCCAGAAGAGAAAAAAAAAATGCTGTGGTGATAAAATTTTTTGAAGGAGGTTGAAAACTTCCCAAATATAGTGAAAGATAGACATAAACCTACAGTTTTCAAAAATTTGAAACCTACAGTTTTCAAAATTTTCAAAAAAAAATTTGAAGAAGATTGAAACCTTCCCAAATTTAGTGAAACACATAAAAATAGTTTTCAAAATCTTAGTAAACCTCAAAAAGGGTAAACAAAGAAATTGATGCCCAGATATTAAATTAAAATTTCTGAAAAACTAAAAACAAAGAAAAACTGTTGAAAGCAGCCTTAGAGAAACAACACAGTACCTGAAGGGGAACAGTGACAATAATTTTCTTATAATAAATTATAGCGGCCAGAAGGAAATGGAACTTAGGGGAAAAGCTTCACAACATTGTCCTTGGCAATGATTTCTTGGATAAGACACCAAAAGCACAGGCAGCAAAAGCAAAAATTAACAGGTAGGGCTACATCCAACTAAAAAGTTCTTGTGTAGCAAAAGAAACAATCAATACAATGCAAAGGCAACCAATGTAAAGGAAGAAAATATTTTCAAAACATATATCTGAGCAGGGGTTCATCTCTAAAATATATAAGGAACTTCTACAACTCAATAGCAAAAAACTAATAACTTGATTAAAATGTGGGATAAGGACATCAAAAGACATTTCTCCAAAGAAGTAAAACAAAAGGCTAATATGTGTAAGAAAATGTGCTCAACATCAGTAATCAGAGAAACGCAAAGCAAAACCACAATGAGATCACCTTATGACTGCTATGATGGTCATTATATAAAAAAAGAACAGTAAATAATTATTGGTGAGGAGTAGAGAAATTGAAATCCTTCTGTACATACTGTGGGTGGGAATGCAAAATGGTGCAACTGCTATGGAGAACAGTATGGAGGTTCCTCCAAAAACAAGAGAAAGAAAACAAAACAGAAAAACCCTTCCATATGATCCAGCAATACTACCTCTGGGTATTTATCCAAAAGAATTGAAATCAGGGTCTCAGAAAGATAACTGGACCCCCATGTTCTTTGCACATTGTTCATAGAACCAGGATGTAAAATCTACTACACTGACCATAGACAAGTAAATGGGTTTTAAAAGATTGGGTATAGACACACAATGAAATATTATTTAGCCACAAAAAATACCATATCCTGTCATATGCTATAACATAGATGAAACTTGAGAACATTATGTGTGATTCCACTTGTATGAGGTCTCTAAAGTAGTCAAATTAATCAAAGCACAAAGTAGAGCAGTGGTTGCCAGGGCCTGGGAAAAGGAGAAAATGGGGAGTTGTTGTTCAATGGGTATAAATTTTCAATCATGCAAGATGAAAAAGTTCTAGAGATCTGCTATACAAATTGTGTTTATAGTAAACAAGACTGTACTCCATACTTAAAATTTGTTAAGAGGGTAGATGTCATGTCATATATATATTTACCACACTAAAAAAAAAAGAGTGGCATGTTTTGAAAATACCAAGAGGAAGAAAGAAAAACTGTCACTCAGAATTCTATATCAAGTGAAAGGTACAAAAGCAATTAAAAAGAAAAAAAACCCAGTATTAGTACAGTACTTGGATGCCTAACAGGCATATCAAATCTTTTTTTAGACAAACATCATCTTCAGTAACGGCACTGCATATTTGACATTGTAAGCTCCAGTAGGGCAAGGACAGTGGTCTATCTTATTTACTATCACATATTCAGCACCTAGCACAATGAGGGCACTTAATAAATATTTGCTATTTAAACAAATATATTTGTACCAGCATGAAGTACTTTTTTTTATCTAGTCTGAAGTTGGAATTAATCTTTAGCCTCTAATAACTGATTTCAAAAAAGGCATTTCTATAAGCCCAGTGTATTTTTATAAAAAGTATGCTAAATATCAAAGAAGCAGACACACAGAGATGGGGTCAAGGACCATATACTATCCTGACTTTAGTATCCTCTGACTTTAATAGCCACATGGTAGGTCTCACTCAAGAAAAAGAAAGCTGTCTATTATCAGTATACTCCTTTTTAAAAACATTGTGAATCTCTGCCAGAAACTAGTAAGGCTTGATTAAATGTCCAAGAATCTGACCAATTATTCTTATTCATCCTCTTTTCCTGAAAAAGCAGGAAAGAATCTTCTGTTCCCAGGGTTAGAATCACTATTTTACTTCACCCTAAGTGTGGATCATAGGAATCACTTCATTAACAGATTAGGAAAAAAAAATTGTGTGTGATGGAAGACGGTGGAGTAAGGAAACCCTGTTAGCTCTTTCTCTTTCCAGGATCACTTCACCTCTTTGCTTTTCCCGTTTGTTTTGGGATGGCAGGGGGGGCTGCCAACCCATATATTCCACTCTAGTGTATCTGGGAACCCTTGGTCCGTATTTGGTTTCAGATACAAAATAATCCAATAATAAAATAAATTTGGATTTTCCACTTGCAGTTGTCTCATATCTATCTTCTCCCTCAGGAACATTATAAGGATGGGTAATTCAGCCAAGGAAAGATTTAGGCAGCTGGGTCTCTTAGCTAACACCTAACAGCAGGTGTTCCATAAATAATAATAATGATCAAACATTCGGTATGTGCCACAAACAGAAATTAATATAAGATCAGTATGAAAGTGGGTTCTGCCAAGGCAAGTTGAACTCTGACTGCATAAACATATTTTCATTCACTTTTTTCTCTTCTTTTTGATGCCTGCAGGCAGAAATGGCTTAGTTGTTTTTTCCTGTGAAAAGAACGTGAAAGTATATCTACATGAATGTTACATTAAAATTCTTTTCGTTTTTTGAAGAGGCCATTGAATATAGTCAGTAATGATGCCACAAATATTTCTGGGTATATATTGTTTCATTTCAAATGAATATAACATTATCTACTCACTCCAATAAAGATTATAAATGGATTTTTAAGCCAACAAATCATGACATATTTTGTTGAGTTACAAGTGAACCAAATGGTTATATTTATTTTAACACCTGGAAAAAGTCAAGATATGCACAGCTGGCTGTTAGCTTGTCACACATTCCTAAGTTTACAATTACTACTAGTGTTCTCAAAGTCCCCTGACAAACAGTTGCAGGTGGCCAAAGCATTTGTGTGTAGAAACAGCTTTACTCAGCAAAATCCAATAATGTATCAATAATAGCATTTACCCTAAAGAATATCAGTATTTAAGAATGGAATTTAAAAAATATTTTCTTAAAATTATTTAAAGCATGCTTAGGACTGCTTATGAGAAATTTACAAATATTGCACTAATTTTGAAAAAAATTAAATAAGTAAAAGAACATTTTATTTCAAAGAAAGTTGATCTGTTAAATAAAATTTAATTATTTAAAAACTCTTTATGGTGAAAATAGCCACAGCATTACATGATGAATTCATTCTCTAGAAAATTATTTCTGGATGTAATGTAGCTAGTACCCCAAAGGAAGCAAAAACATAGCCTTTTAGAAAAGAATCATTTACAGGTGTTTAGATTATATAAAAAGCCAAATTTCTGTATTCAATTTAAATGTTTTATTTATTTAAAATTTTATAAATATGAAAAAATATTTACAAAGATATAACAGGTAAATAATAACAACAATATTTAAGAAAGTGTTACTATTTCAGTTGTGTGCCCCTTCCTGAACTAATTTCCTTCTCTGTCCCTCAGAAGTAATCACTCTCCTGAATTTTGTGTACTTCATTTTCTTGCTTCTCTTTAGGGTCATACTACATAAGGTTTCACCTCTAAGCATATTCTAAACTTTATATAAATGAACATTCTAAACTTTATATAAATGAAACAATACTGTAAGTATACTTTGACTTTTATTTTGTTCAAATTGTATTCCTGAGATTCATCCAAATAATTGCATACAGCTGTAATTCATGCATTTGCATTGCAGCATTACACTATATAAAAGTAACACAATAGACTTCCAGCCAAGATGGAGGTATAGATGGAAACACTGTGCCTCCTTGCACATCCAAGATTAAGGACAACAAAGATTTACAAACAATAACACAACCAGAACACAGAAAATTGAACTACAGAAGTCCAACCATTCAACCAGACTGGTAAGAGGGGTGGAGTTGGCAGTCAGCGGAGAGGGGATGAGGCAGGAAAAGGCAGTGGCTGGCAGACCCGGGAGCACCAGGGAGCATAGGTGGCATGGAGCTTGCAGACCCCAGATGCAGGGAGGAGACACACAGAGCATGCAGGTCATGCAGGGCAGTTGGCCGACCACGGACACACATTTGCATGCAGATAAACTAGGAAAGAACAGGCAGTGAGATGGACTGCAGAGCCCAGTGCCCCAGCGACAGGAAATAAAGCCTAAAAACACTGATCGAAAAGGTGCCAGGAGAGACTCCCAGACTCACAGGAGAGGTCGTTGGGGAGACCCGCAGGGTCCTGGAGCGTGCATAGGCCCTCCCACCTGGGAACCAGTGACAGGGGGGCCCAGTTTGCTTGTGGGAGGCAGCAGGGGGGACGCAAATACGAGAGAGCACAGAATAGGCACCACTGTTCCCTTTCTGATCCAGCTCCCACAGATAGTGTTGCAACCCGGTGACAAGGGTGCCCCATCCTGGTAAACACCAAAGGCTCCCCCACCCATATATAACAGGCACCACCTGATCAAATATGACTCAAATAGAAGAACAGCTCAAAGCCCCAGAGCCTATACTTTTAAGTGACCAAGAGATAGCCAACCTATCAGATGCACAGTTCAAAACACTAGTGATCAGGATGCTCACAGAATTGGTTGAATTTGGTTGCAAATTAGATGAACAAATGAAGGCTACACTAAGTGAAATGAAGGAAAATGCACAGGGAACCAATAGTGATGGGAAGAAAACTGGAACTCAAATCAATGGAGTGGACCAGAAGGAAAAAAGAAATAACCAAACAGAAAAGAATAAAGAAACAAGAATTCAAAAAAATGAGAAGAGGCTTAGGAACCTCCAGGACATTTTTAAACGTTCCAACATTCGAATTATAGGAGTACCAGAAGGGGAAGAGGAAGAGCAACAAGTGGAAAATTTATTTGAATGAATAATAAAGGAGAACGTCCCCAATCTGGCAAAGGAAATAGACTTCCAGGAAGTCCAGGAAGCTCAGAGAGTCCCAAAGAAGGTAGGCCCAAAGAGGAACACACCAAGGCACATCATAATTACATTACCCAAGATTAAAATGAAAGAGAGAA
>PVKM010000333.1:0-116275 GCA_004027735.1 Carollia perspicillata | reverse complement strand
ATAATGAAGTAAGAGAAAGGGGAATTGAGAAAACAGTCCCATTCACAATTGCTTCAAAAAGAATAAAATACCTAGGAATAAACCTAACCAAGGATGTAAAAGACCTGTACTCAAAAAATTCTAAGACACTGAAGAAAGAAATTGGAGAAGATACAAATAATGGAAGCACATACCGTGTTCATGGATAGGGGGAATTAACTTCATTAAAATTTCATGCTACCCAAACCAATGTATAGTTTCAATGCAATCCCTGTCAAGAGTCCAATGACGTATTTCACAGAACTAGAACAAATATTTCAAAAATTTATATGGAACCACAAAAGGCCCTGCACAGCAATAGCGATCCTGAGAAAGAGGAACGAAGTTGAGGGAATCTCGCTACTTAATATCAAACTATACTATAAGGCCATATTAATCAAAACAACATGGTACTGCATAAAAACAGACACATAGATCAATGGAACAGAATAGAAAGCCCAGAAATAAACACATACCTTTACAGTCAATTATTATTCAACAAGGGAAGCAAGCCCATACAGTGGGTTAAAGATAGTTTATTCAATTAATGGTGTTGGGAAGATACATGCAAAAAAATGAAACTAGACCATCTCTTATACCACACACAAGAATAAATTCAAAATGGATTAAAGAGTTAAATGTTAGACCAAAACCATAGAACTCCTGGAAGAAAGTATAGGCAATAAAATCTTGAAATTGCTCATAGCAATATTTTATCTGGTATATCACCCATTGCTTTTAGGACACGAGTGTCCATGGGCCTGGAACCCCACTTGCAGAGAACTGTGGAATCAAGTCCATTTCCGCAGACTTCTAACTAAAAGGCAGGTGATGGCACCTCTAAGGAGGACCCACGAAAAGCACCAATTCTTCCTCACCAATCAAGGAACAGATGACAATCAGTCAATAAACAAAATATTAACTTTGTTATCCATGAAACTTAGAGAACATTGCTTAGTGAAGCCCAAAACAGTCTGGTGCACTGTCTACACCCTAGTCTAGACTTCAACCCCACTAGATGGAAAGTTTGAGGCTGCAGAGCAGAAACACCCAAGTTTCTGCCTTTCACTGCCCTGGCAGAGAGAAAGATTACGAGGCCAAATTGCTCCTGCCTAACATCTTCAGTAGAAAAACTCCACCCATTTGAGAACTGGGAAACAGACCCAAGGCTGTCACACACCAGCCACATAAACTGCTCCGCCTTGAAGGGGTGGAGATGGTGTAGTGCAGGAAGGTAGGAGTGGACCAGGAATGTCCCTCCTTTGGAAACTATATGAGAGTAGGGAAGAGGTATTTCTTCTCTTTAAACATAAAGTACTGACCTCTCTTAACTCTCTTGCCTGCAGTTCAGTTAAAACAGCTTCTGAAACACCGGGTGAATTTTTCTGTTAGCTAGAAGTGAGTGTAATGACTCAGAATGGTTTGAGCATAGGCCTCAGTTAATCCGTTTCACAGCCGTGCCCCGTGGATCTTTCTGTCCTTCCAGGTCGTCTCAGGAAACCCGCAGATGTCAGAGCAGAAACCTCCAGCTTTGATACCGTGTTTTTGAATTCAGCACTTTGGAAAAGTGGGAAGGTCTTTCTCCTCATAAAATGTTTAAGGAGCCCTTATTGGACACATGACACTTGAAACTAGTCCTTATACTGTCACTATTAGTGTGACTTTACTAAAAACTATTGAGCGCCTTAGCTTCCTCATCTGCAGCGTGGGAGAAAATAATGCCTGTTCTATTTCCCAGGTATTGGATGTGACAGCTTTTTCAATATAAATAGTCTTATGCAGTGGTATCAATATCACTTTAAGGGATGCAACATCAACTAGGAAGTTTAAGAACTTTTTAAAATAAAGTGTTTCGAATAAAACAACTAAAATGACTATTGAAATTTGGTGGGACTCTGGTTTAGGCACTCAAGTTAAATCATGATGACCTTTCTTCCTTTGTCCCTGTCACTGTGTCTAATAATTATGGCCAAATGAGACTAAAGCACTATGTTTTCTGACAAATTAAATTTCTGCCTTTTTATTTCTCTTTTAACTTTTAAAAGTATTTTTATTGTAAAATATAACATCTTTATAACTTCTGAAATATAAATGTACAGTTCATTAATTATGAAGAGTGAATATCCATGTAACTACCAACCAGCTTAAGAAATAGGACATTTTAATTTTTGCCCTCATAGGAATCATTTTTCTTTAGAAAAAAAAATGTTTTGTTTTGTTTTTTCAGGGAGGTCATGAGTAGTGGCAGGAGGCAAAGATAAGTATAGACTATGTGCACCTTTTGAGTGGAGTTAGATCAAAGGTATAATATTAGTTTTCTCTTATTTTTACTCTATAGCTATTTCTTATTTGTATAGCTATGACTTTAGTGTTTAGGACAAGTGCTGCTTCTTCAGCTTTAAGGATCAAAATCTTCAGGCTAAGAATCTTCAGATTAGTGCCCTCTGGATGAGAGTGAAAAAGTTGTAATCCTTTGAATGTGAGAAAAGTCCTCATGCTTAATTATTTTATAAATGTTCTGGTCATCCCTCCTTTGCCCATCTTTAGAAGCAAAACAGCTAAGACTCCAGTATTGATGACAACTTTGTGAAGTAGTCACATGTCTTCTTAGGAGGAACTTAATCATTATCAAGGCAAATGCCTTTCAGCTCAGCCCACCATCAATTAGATTTGAAGTGGCAAGGAGGAGGCGATGAAAACAGCCTTATTGCATGAAAATCTGTATTTTCTTTGTTTAATTATAATCTAGTGTTCCAAATTCTACTATCTTTTAAGACTAGATGAGTCAATAAGTCAAAAGTGTTTTGTGGTATCCAGAAAAGGATACTCTTGAATAAGTTTTTTATAATTAAAAAAGAAAATGATAAACATTGAAATAATCAGGAAAGTAGTTTAGCTAATCAGGTGTGTCTATAAAAACAGAAAAGTTGCAAGTGTTTAAAAAATTGATAAAGGCTCATCTTTTGGGGCAGTTTGTATGGTGGTAAGATTTAGTTACAGGGATTTTAGATTAGAATTTGGTGGGCTGAACATGTGTTTACTGTCGGTCCCTCCTGAGACACCACTATAGAAACGGTAAACCTGAGAAGAGGTAGCAGCAGATGGGAGATGCCAGCCAAATTTTGGAGGTTGAAAGGCAAGGAGACCTGGGGCAACCGACTTAGTATAATGGACAAAGTTGATACCTCAGTGTCTTATAGGAGATTGGGAGTAGATACCGGGAAGCAACAGCTAGTTTATTCCGCCAAATCCCAGAAAGGCTCTGGAATTAGAGACTTTGAATTGGGGCCTAGGGCTGACAATAAGGGACTAACTGAAAGTCTGTCAAAGGAACAGCACCCTTGCTTAATTGTCCCTGTCCCGTACAGCAAGACGAAGTCCTTGCCAGATACTGGACATTTTTTCTCTGGAGGAATTGAAGTAACTGAACAATGTTCTTGATTTAGGGATTCCAGGCAGGATAGAGGGGAAGGGTGAAATGCTCAACTGAAAACACAAATTTAATGAACTGTGCATACCAAACAGTGAGACCCTGTGCTCTTTTTACCTCCCCTGATGCTGGGAAGGATATTACAGGACTCCTCTGGGGAAAATGAAGATCCCTACAGAAAAGTCCTGTAGCTACTGACTGCTGAGGTCCCACAACAACAGCGAAACAAACTGTAGTGAGCCCACTGATCCACAACCCTACTTCCTCTCCTCCTTGAGCGTGGAACTTTCAGTGAGTGTTTTAGTGCCTTACTCTTAAATACAAATAGATACCCAATGACTATGAACCAGAACAAATGAGAAAAAATTATGGAGGAAACAAATGCAAGGAGAAGAATAAAAATGAAAATAATCAAAACTAACACACATGTAATTAATGCAATAAGACAAGGTTGTAAAAAAGTCAGAGAATAATGATCTTGGAAATTAAAAGTAGCATAGTAAAAAAATAATAATTGGAAAGACCAGAAGATAAAGTAGAAATACAAGCAAAAAGAAAGAAAAAGGAGAGGAAAAAATAGAATTAGATGATCAGTTCAGCAGGGATTATATCATACTAATAAGAGTTCCAGAAAGAAACTACAGATAAAAGTAGAGGAAATTGCCAAAAAAGTAATACGAGAAAATTTTTTAGAACTGGAAGACATATATTTGTAGACTAAAAGAATTCACAAAATAGCCAGGAGAATGAATGAAAAAAGATCCATCAATGTATAAGACATATTATTGTAAAATTTCAGGATGCCAAGAAAAATGGGAATACCCTACATCTCATCTTGGCATCAGGGGTAGAGGGGAGGAGGACCCACATGCAAAAAAATGGAAATTGGAATGACACCGGATTTCTAACAGCAACACAGGAACCTAAGGACAATGGATAAATTCCTTCAGAATTCTGAGAGAAACTGTTTACAATCCAGAATTTCCAACACAAACTATCAAGTGGAAGATAGAATGAAGACAGTTTGAGGGTATGACAGGTCTCAAAAACTTATGTCTATGCATCATTTTATAGGAAACCACCAGGTGGTATATTTTACCAAAATGTGGGCATAAACCAAGAAAGAATAATAAATGGGTTTCTGGAAACAGGGCGTCAAACATAGGAGAAAAGCAAAAGAAAATTCTAGGATGATGAGAGAAATTTGAAGATGACAGCGCAGCCCTAGAGAGAAGCCAGTCCAGACCAGAATAGCGGGAAGAGCCACTGCTGGACTTTCAAATGAAAACGAAAACAAAACTCAGAGACGATCTGATATATCTGACCAAATGCAAGATATTCTTTACAGGGCCTTTCCAGTCCCTGTGGAGCATGTGGGATGAATTATTGATTCAAAAAACCTAGTAAATTAAAAAAGGGCAATTACAAACTCCAGAGAAAGAACAGCAGAAGAAATGACACACAGAGTGAAATGGGCTCAGCAGATAATAATATTCGCGTAAGTCGTAATAACAAATCACTAGTGTACTACTAAGCTGCGCATATGGCCAAGCTGCTATAATAGAGACTCCATGAGACTGTGACCTGAACAAAGAAATTTACTTTTCCCTATGTGACAGTTCAAGAATGAGCATTGCCAGTGAGTTGATGCCTCTGCTCCGTGCAGCTTTTCAGGAACCCCGATTCCTTCCATCTCGCTGCTCTGCTATCTTCTAAGATATTGTTCTGAGTTGCTTGGTTAAAACCTGGGGGTGGCATATCATGCTCCGGCTTGTAGATGGGGATAGAACAGTGAGAGGCAGAGGTTTAGGGTCCATGTCTTTAAGTGACACACATCACTTTCACTCATATTCCAGTGGCAAAACTTTAATCACAAGGCCACAACTAGGGCCAATACTCAGCATGTTCAACAAGTGGTAACCCAGACACCGACCGGTCATAACACATGGCTGCTGTAGAGCAGGAGGGCCCTGGTACATTAACACAATGGAATACTACTCAGCCATGAAAAGAACGAAATCTTACCTTTTATAATAGCATGGCTCGACCTAGAGGGCATTATGCTAAGTGAAATAAGTGAGACAGAGAAAGACAAATGCCATAGAGACAGACTCATACACACAGAGAAGAGACTGACAGTTGTCAGAGGAGACGGGGCTGGGTGGGCTGTGAAAAGGTGCAGAGAGTAGGCAGTGTAAGCCGCTACTCACAGAGTGTTCACGGAGATGTCGATTACTGGGTGCCTGAAACATCAGGGGCCACTCTGTAAAGTACACAGTGTTCTAACCGCATTGCTGTACATCCGAAACTAACACAATAATATTGAGTATAAACTATATTTGAAAAATAAAAATAATTGATTTTAAAAAAAGAACTACCAAGAAAAAAAAAGAGTGTTCTGGAAGCTCCTCGCTATTTCACATGTTAGCCCTTCGTCTGCCAGAGAATGGGACGTGGGGCAGGAGAGGGTCCCTGGCAAGGTGCGAGAGCAGCTTGAGCAGCAGCCATTTGACAGCCAATGTGGAAGTATTTTCGTGACAGTTGGTACAATGGTACTAAAACATTCAGCCTGAATATCAACCCTGACCATACACGACTGCAAGCGAGGCAGGGTGACATAACTGTATTAGGAGACTAGAAGAGGATAAGCCGGTACTTATAAAGGGACATCAGTAGTTATACGAATTACTGCGTTTTGCTGTGTATAATGCTCACTCACGTATTGTGTACATAATACATGGGATTATTATACCCATGGTATGTAATAATAATTATACCCATGTATAATGCACAGCCTTGTTTTTCCCTCAAAAATTTGGGCAACGCATTATACACTGCAAAATATGGCACTAAATTAAAATGGAAAAGTAATAAGTCAAGAAATATCAGTATATATATCATTTAGGATATATATTAAATATCAAACGAGAAGCTAAATGGCTTTTAAGTAGTTTGCCCTTGGGAAATGGTTTTGGGGGTGAGTGGAGAGGTGATGCGGGCTATTACTGTGCTTTCATTTTAAGCCTGGTAGTACTGCTTGAGTTTTTAAATAGTTTGCCTAGGTCGTGTTGGTCAAAGCAGAATTAATAAGAAAAAAAGTAACACAGTGCTAGTAAGTGGAGTAGGGAATGATTTACATGGATCCAGAGCTTTCCAAAGTATATATTAAAGGTTAAGAAATGTTGTTTCGAAGTTAGAATCCTTCCTCACAACTGTGATTCCAGCCCTCACTGTGTCTCAGAATCATTTGAAGGAGCTTTTTAAAAATTCAAATGACTTCCTCCATCCCAGGATTCCGACTTGACTTGGCTTTGGTTAGGCCCCAAGGAGTCAGTAACTTTTAAGAGAACCCCAACTCCTCCTGATGTATAGGGAGGGTGTTTAGTCTAGTGGTTTCAACACCTTTGCTTCCGCTTTTTAAATGTGTCTTGCATTCTCGCTATCCTCTCTCACTGCTTTTCCCTCGAGTCGGATCCTCTCTACCTCTCAGTTCTGAACTAATACGGTTTATTCTGTGTCAGAAGAGTGGAGGGAAGAAAGGAAGAGACATGGGAGAGGCCATTTGGAGGACCGTGAATAATGAGAATGGCTGTACCGACAGCCCGTACTTGCTCTCTTTTGTTTTGCAGAAATTACTTTAATTGATGACCTTATCTTGAATTTCTTGTAGAGTAATTTTAAAGCTCAAGTTCAAGTGAATTTGAATAACATTTTGCTATTTCTTTACCTTCAGTGTGGCCCCCTGGATCTAAATCAGCTGCATCCTCAGACTGCCCTCAAGTTCTTTTCCTTCGGGTTTTGCCTCTGATGCTCCCAGCTGTGGTCTACCAGATGTTCACCAATAGCGGCATTTCTGTTTTACACCTGGGATCACCAGCAGTTTTCATAGCTCCCTAATTTTTCTGTGAGGCAATTAATTCTTAGAAAGGTGATTAGCAAGCAAGAGATAAAGGAATATTAGAATTACATATTTACCAAAGTTAGACATCTTGTTACATTGGTCTTTGACTAAAGACATTTAGTATACCTGAAAGAAAAAATGTTATGTGAATGAGAGAAATATTTAAGACCTCAGGGAAAAGCTTCTTTTAAAAAAAAAGTCTAACTAACATTAGATTTTTAAAGATCTCAGTAATTACAGGCATAGGTAAGGTTTCCGTTGTACTTTTCCCAGTCCCATTTCCAGCCTCCCTAGACTCACCGGTCCTCGTGAACAAGGAGTGTCAGTGATCTGTCTGTGAGGGTTGCACATCAAGTCAGTGCCTCCCCTGTACTGTGGTAGGACATTGCTCTAGCGCTCTCTCCAGGATGTGGGGAGCTGTCCTGACAGTTTCTGAGGGATTACCTTACATTCAATATACGTGTAAAGCTGGGCCACAGTGTGACCCTTAAGGTGAGGGGTTGATTCATCTCATCAACTAGTCTTATTTAGAGCTTGCCCACTTAGTGCCAGACTCTCCCAGGCCATTATTACATCGCAAACTCAAGTTCATTGGATCTCGGGTGGGGTCCGAGATTCTGCATTTCTAATAAGCTTCCAGGGAATGCTGTTGGTGGTCCACAGATCATTCTTAGGGAAGCAAGGTTCTTGTTAATGGTTGTCAACCCCCATTGCTCTTTAGAAGCTTCTAGGGCCTGTCCCCAGTGATTCTGACTTAATTGGTCTAGGGTGGGGCCTAGACATAATATACATATTCGTGTATGTGTGTGTGTGTGTTTTTTTAAACTTCCCAAGTGACACTAATATGCAAACAGGATTGAGAATCACTGTTACTAGCTCTGCACACTTGCAGTGACTCAGGTTATGGGGAACCAATCCACTTGGCAATGGCAGTTGTAGCTCAGCCCTATGGGAAAACCCATCGGCTCGTGGTGGCACGCAAGATGCCAAACCCACAGATTGGTTCTCCCTTGGGGAATCAGGCCTGCATTATATCTAGGCTGCTTTGTGACTTTTTCTTGCTAAAACTCCCTGCCTCACCCTGAGTTGAGGCAGCAAATGCTTACTGCATATCTTTAAAGTACATTCCTGAAGTCTGTGCTAATTCTCCCAAGGACTGAAGTGTAACCAGACCCATTACTCTTATCATTCCCTTGCATTTGCAACATTTTTTCCTTGTTAATCTGCAAAAAGTAATCAGTAACATCCTTTCTGTTGCTGTCTGTGAAAAGTAATTACCTAAAGCAAACCTAAGTATAATGAATGAAAACCTTCTTTGATGTGTGCTATTAGAAAGCCAATAAAAGCTGTCAAGGCAAGGGTCGGGATGCTCTCCCCTCAAGAGAGTGGCCGTGCTGTCCCTTTCTCTCCACAGGACTTGGTAGTCCGTGTGAATTTGTCTTGTCTCATCCATAACACCACGGACTCTGCGGGCCAGTGTCCGCATCACAGGTAGAGCTCTTCTTATGTGGATTTTGTAGCAGTCTGGGAAGCACATTATAGAGCCTTCGTGATAGGAATCCACCTGCTTTATGGATGCAGTCCACGGAGAAAGGATTCCTCTTAGACTGCTAGATTCCTGAAGATGAGGCGGAGGCGGGCATACCTCAGAAGGCAAACTGGCCTTTTCATTAAAACCCAGATGTCATCTGATACAGGAAGGATCTTTGAAATGATGAGCAGATACAAAGTTAGTATCTCTTTATACAGGGGATCCTTCTGTTTTCTACATCCTTTTATAAGAGATCATGGAAAAATAATGTAAACATCGATGCTTTGTGTTTTCTTCAGAGAATTCTATAAACTTATTATTCTTATGTATATGTTTACCTATAAATATGTGCTCTTGCAAAGTTTCCGCATAGCCAGAATCCTAGTATTTATATTTTTCATTTGCCAGTTATTTAGAAAAATTAGAGTATTTTCTGTACATTTTCTTTTGGCACCTAACTTGTCTTAAAAAGTGAGTGACTTACCATCTTGATGAAGAGATTGTTTATTCCCAGGAATTTCCAGTGCTAATGGCAGATTGATGATGCAATTTTCTCAAAAATCAGAGGTCTTAGCTCAGTTCAAAGGTTGTTTTGTTATTATTATAAGGATATTCCTAGAAGCAGATAATACAATTTTATGTATATTAAAATCATGTTAATGATAATTTCTTGGAGACAATAAGCTTTAAATCTAGCAGATTAAAAGTAAATATTATGCTGCTAAGGAATTGGAATCCTCTCCTCCACCTCCTTTTCATTCAATCATAAAATAGGCCTTAGATTTTATTTCCTTAAAATTATCTTGTCCACCTCAAGGCCACTGATTTCAGTTAAGTCTCATTCATGTTCATTTCCTCACTGGACCTCGCTCCCTCCATTCTTGACCCTCACAGTCCTTCTGCCAGAGTCCTCCCTGGTCTCCATGGCCCACTCTGCCTGAGGACAAAGTCCAGACCTCCAGGGTGTCATGTAGAGCCTTCTGACCTGGCCCTACCTTTCCTTCACTCTGTCAGCTGTCATTTCCCTAGGTAGCAGTTTATTCACGTCTTAGTTGAGGACTGGGGAAGAAACACTGGAGGCGTGAAAGTGTGGTTTAGGAGAGTGGAAGAGTAGATCTCACAGGGGATACGAAGTGTGATTGCTGGAAGTCTCCTGATGGTGGGTATAAAGTGCGACCACTCTGCATTGTCTGCAGGCATACAGGTGTGGAGGCGGTGGAGCCTTGCTTTCTGCCACTCAGCTTGACAAAGACATTCCACCTTTCAGTCTCTGCTTTTGCACATGTTGGGTCCTCCACCTAGGACATGACTGTTACCTTATTTGCCTGGAAAAATCGTTCTCTTAAGAAGCCCTGTTGATAATTTTCTTTTCTTTCCAAGACATTGTCTCATCCCCTTCTTGGTATTTGGTCATCTCCCACCATTCTGTCCGTATTGTTCCATTAACCAGCCACTCTGACCGCACCTAGCATGCTGTGACAAGTATATGCTCCTACCTGCCTCTACTAGACTGTGAACTCAGCAAGGGCAGGGGTGTGATCTTTTGGTTCATAACACAGTCCCTGGCACACAATAGACACATATAATAAATGCTGGATGAACCAGTACAAGATTTCTCCCTAAAGTGTTGAGAATCTGTTCTTACTGGATAAGGGCCATTTTAAAAGTGAATTCCACTTAGTAGTACATGGCATGAAAATTTTTATTGCTTTGATTTTTAGTCTGATCTACCTCTGCCAAATATTCAAGTTAATAAGATCTTTATATATATACACACATATACATATATGTGCATGTGTGTATACATACATATATATCTACATGAAAATGGAAGGAAGTTAAGGAGATCAAAGAATATGAATATTGTCTGGGATAACGTGCCTCACAGAGTCCTACATGGTGCACATGGCTTTTCTGTTTTCTTTTAGATGGGTCTGTTTGTCTAGTAGGAAACTGGTTAAAACCTTAAGAAACACCTGAGTCAGTATTGAACACATTTATATTTTCAAGTCGTATTGAAGTTACGAGTATAAAAATGTAGTTTTCAAAAGGTTTTTCCCAATCATGTAGAAACATATGGAGATTTTTAACTGCCAAAACAATTTCATGTAGTTAACAAATGAAAAACACCCAGAGAGAAAATAAGGGATACCTTTTTTTCCGAGGTAATGATTTCTCCCTAGGAGTGGAGGGGACCTGAGTTATGTCGTCATGTGTCATTAAAGGGCTGTGGTGTCAGTCTTTCCCACCTCTCTAAGCTTTAGTTTCCCTATGTATAAAATACAAGATTTGTTCTAAATTATTACCAAGGTCATTTTGAATCATCTGTGATTCTGGGAAGTTATGAAACACAGCCGGTAACCATGGTGAGGAAAGTTGATTGGTGACTCCAAAAATAGACTTATTTTCTCCTTCCGCATAACACTGATGCTCACCCATTGAGTAAATCACCCTGTGTGTATTGCCTTAATAAAGCAATCTTATTTTTTCATAATGAGGAGTTCACAGAAGTGAATACGCGATTGTCTTTAAAAATACCAAACAAGCTCTAGTCTCTTGTTTTAAATATAGATCTGAATTATTGTGTTCCTTTGCATTCTTGTAGGTATTCAGAAAACAGAAGGTGGTGATTTAGTAAATTTAGGAGCTTATTTTGCATCAGTTCTTGCTGTCTTTTGTGTTTGTGTGAGAACCTCATTCAAAATATGTCTTATTTATTCTTCCCTTAAAATATGCTTTCCTTCATTTTTGGCTTCCAGCTGGCAACAAGTCCATATCTATAAATACTTACAGATTTTGTCAAAATCCTTCAGCAACAGTTATATATATATATATATTTTTTTTATTTATTTATTTTTTTTTTGACTAGCTGTGTGAGATTAGACAAGTCACTCTCTCTGAACCTCAGTTTCCTCCTCTGTGAAGTTGGGATTTGATTTCTAAACTGCCTTTGGCTCCAAAATTCTTTCATTATTTTTTAATTATATTTTATTGATTATGCTATTACAATTGTCCCAATTTCTCCCCTTTGCCCCTCTCCACCCAGCATCTCCCACTCCCTCAGGCAGTCCCCACACCATTGTTCATGTCCATGGGTCATGCATGTAAGTTCTTTGGCTGCTCCATTTCCTACACTGTACTTTACATCCCAATGGCTGTTCTGTAACTGTCTATTTCTACTTCTTAATCCCGTCACCTCTTCACCCATTGTCCCCCAAACCCCTCCCATCTGGCAACCATCAAAACACTCTGTATCCATGATTCAGTCTCTGTTCTTGTTTGCTTAGGATTTTTTTTTTTTAGATTTAATTGTTGATAGATTTTGTATTTGTTGCCATTTTATTGTCCATAGTTTTGAACTTATTGTTTTTCTTAAATAAGTCCCTTTAACATTTCATATAATAATATTTGGTGATGATGAACTCCTTTAGTTTTTTCTTGTTTGGGAAGCTCTTTATCTGTAATTTAGAAACTTTTCGATTCTAAATAATATCTTTGCTGGGTACAGCAATCTTGGCTGTAAGACCCTACTTTTCATGACTTTGAATATGTCTTCCTAGCCCCTCTTAGCCGGCAAAGTTTCTCTTTCTCGTAAGAAATCAGCTGACAGACTTATGGGAACTCCCCTGTAGGTAACTGACTGCTTTTCTCTTGCTGTTTTTAAGATTCTCTCTTTATCTTTAACCTTTGGCATATTAATTATGATGTGTTTTGGAGTGGGCCCTCTTTGCGTCCATCTTGTTTGGGACTCTCTGTGCTTCCTGGACTTGCATGTCTATTTCCTTCACTAAATTAGGGAAGTTTTCTTTCATTATTTTATCAAACAGATTTCCAATTTCTTGCTCTTTCTCTTCCCCTTCTGGCACCAATAAGATGCAAATGTTGGAATGCTAGAAGTTGTCCTGGAAGCTGCTTATCCTTGTGTTTTTTGTTTTTTTTTTTTATAGCTTTGTCATCTCTCTCCAGCCTTAAACTGACCAATGGCAATCAGTAAACTTAAACCTCAACAAGTCTCTGTCTTTTCCCCTCATACTTCCTCAGTTTGGATTATTTTTTCCACCCCACAGGCATTCGTAGAGATTTTTAAAAAGCTTGTATGACAACTTTATTCCATTTGTTTTTCTGTACATTTTGAGACCAGATTTACCCAATAACTCAATTTGTTTTGCTTGTATATCTGGATAATAGCATAAAAAATAAAGTTCTTATTTTTGCAGAAATAGTAAACATTTTTCTTCTAGTGTGCATTGCTGAAAGTCTTTATCAGTGAGAACTAAGCTAGTTAGATACTATTGGCCTTTGCTATGGGGCAATATTAAGAGATCAGATCTTTGATACTTACCCATATTCCTCATCATCAATTAAGAATCTTTGTTCACACTGGTGTTTTAAAACTGTTGAAACTAAAAAAAATCTGTGGAAATGGAGTTAAAAGAATGTTCTAGGGTAACTTAAGTTTATTTATTTACTCAAGAAATACAGTACTCATAGAGTGCCTACCAGGTAGCCTTTTGATGATCAGTGAACAAACCAAAGATTCTTGATGTGATAGATTTATTTCTGTCCATCAAGATACACAAAAATAAATCAGCATAATAAATATTAGTTATGTGGTTTGTTTTAAGATGGTAAGCGCTATAGAAAAATGAGCTGATCCAAAAAGGGAGAATGAAAGATGGGTCGGGGGTAGAGAGCTGGGCTGCAGTGGAAAGGCCGTGGTCGGGAAAGGCGGTGTGGTGGGCAGAAAGGCCCCTGAAGATGTCCATGCCCTTACCCCTGAACCCGTACACAAAGTTCCATGGCAAATGGGACTCTACAGCTTTAATTGAAGTTACAGACCTTACAATACAGATATCATCCTGGATTATCCGGGTGGTCTAATCTAGTTAGTGAGTTGTTAAAAGTAGGGTAGTGGTTCCAGTCAGCTGTGGCCGAAGTTGGAGTGACTCGAAACGCTGGAGAGACTCAGAGTACCCATGCTGAAGTGGGGGCATGAGGAAAGCAAGTGGAGCAAAGACCAGCCTCTGACTGGTACCCAGCAAAGAAATAGGACTTCAGTCCTGCAGTTGCAAGAAACAGAATCCAGCCAACAACCTAATGAGCTGGAAGCAGATTTTTCTTCAGAGCCTCCAAAAAGGAATCCAGGCCCACTGACACCTTGATTTTGGCCTTGTGAGACTCTGAGCCATGGACCAGCTGAGCCATGCTGTACCTAGACTTCTGATCCGCAGAACTAGGAGATAGTAGGGCTCTCGTTTCAAGCCACTGAATCTGTAGTAATTGCTCATCGCAACAATAAAAAAACTAATACAGGGGATGAAGAAGTGAGCCGAGGGTATCAGGGAAGAGTATTCCATGTACAGAGAACAGGAAATCCAAGTCCTAAAGCGAGGTCCACCTGGACTGTTGGAGGGACAGCAAGTGGCCAGTGTGGCTGGACTGGAGAGAGCTAGGCAATGGATAGCAGGAGATGAAGTCAGGAAGACAATTTGGGTGGAGGGCTTTGGCTTTTTTCCCAAGTGAGCTAGAGAGACATTGCATCATTTTGATCAGAAAAACATTATCATTTGACTTAATTTTTAAACGGATCATGGCTGGCTGTTCTTTTAGCAGATTATAGGGGAGAAGCTGGAAGACCTGTTCAGAAGTGACAGCAGAAATCCTGCACAAGTTGGTGGTGGCTTAGACCAGTGGTAGTGGAGGTGATGAGAAATCGTCAGATTCTCAATGTATTTTGAAGATCAAGCCTATTTCTTTGTGACTTTAATATGGGATATGAGAGAGAGGGGAGTCAGAGGTGAATCTACAGTCTGGGGCCTGCACAACTAGAAAGATGAAGTTGCCGTCAGCTGAAATGTGGAAGGCTGTCGGTGGAGGAGATCTGGAGTGCAAGGGAGAATTGGAGTTCACTTTGGACATACTAAGGATGAGGTGTCTGTTTGAGTCCCTTTGGAGATGCAGAGTGTGGGAGGTAGGATAATGGCTCCCCAATTCCCAGGACCTGTGAATATGTCACCTTAGGTAGCAAGGGGGGCTTTGCAAATGTGGTTAATTTTTTAAATGTTTTATTTATTTATTTTCAGAGAGAGGGGAAGGGAAGGAGAAAGAGGTAGAGAAACATTAATGTGTGATTGTGTCTTGCATGCTCCCCTGCTGGGGACCTGGCCTGCAACCCAGGCATGTGCCCTGACTGAGAATTGAACAAGCGACCCTTTGGTTCGCAGGCCCGCGCTCAATCCATTGAGCCACACCAGCCGGGGGCAGTTAAAATTTTTTTTATTGTCTTTTTCCTTTACCACTTAGTCCCCTTATACTCCCCGCCTCTCCCCTCCCCGACCCCCTACAGCCACCACACTGTTGTCCATGTCCATGAGTCCTTTTTCCTTTTTGCTCAATCCTTCCACCCCCTCCCACCCCCACACTTTAGCTGTCAGGCTGCCCTCTATGAGTCTGTCTCTATTTTGCTTGTTAGTTCAGTTTGTTCATTAGATTCTTCATATGACTGAAACCATATGGTATTTATCTTTCTCTGACCGGCTTATTTCACTTTGCATAAGGTAGTTAAATGAAGGACCTTGAGATGGAGAGATTACCCTGGGTTATCTGGGTGGGGCCAACCTAATCTCCTGAATCCTTAAAGTGGAGAACCCTCCCAGTGGTGGTCAGAGGGGTATGTAACTCTGGAAGAATTATCAGAGGAATGCAGCGTTGCCGGCTTTGAAGACAGAGGGAATGTAAGTGGCCTCTAGAAGCTGGACACAGCAAAGAAACGAATCCCCTTTTAGAGCTTCAAGAAAGGAGCACAGCCCTGCCAGCATCTGATTTTAGCCCAGTGAAACCCACGTCTGACCTGCAGGACTGTAAGATAATAAATTTGTATTGTCTTACAACGCTAAACTTGAGATACTTTGTTACAACAGCCATAGAAAACTAATACAGAGTAAATGGTTGGCTATGAGGCTGGGAAGAGAGATCTGGATGTTGAAAGCATGGAGATGGCATTTAAAGCCACAGAACTGAATGAGCTCCCTAACAGAATGAGCAGAGTTAGAGAAGAGGGCAAAGCCTCAAATCATTTAGTACTCAATGTCACGAGGTCAGGAGGAGAGAAGGAAATAGCAAAGCGCACCAAGAATGACCAGGCAAGAAGGCAGGGGGCAGACAAAGAGAGGGTGATGTCCTGGAAGGCAAATGAGGAAAGTATTTCAAGGAAGAGAGAGTGATTTTTTGCAGTAAGTGCTGCTAACGGGTTAAGATGCACCCAGAAGGCACCCCTGAGAATCAACTAGGTCAGTGATTTTCAAAGGGGATTCTCCATCCTGATAAACAGGGAACTAGAGTAGTTTATAAATGCTTCTCTCCCCACTCCCCGCTCCTGTCTCCCCTCCTGCCTCGAGAACAGCCAGCCTGTAGCACTGAGAAAGGCAATATCTGCGAAATCCTATTCATTTTAAACCCACTAGTGAGCATCTCATAGACACTGTTGCTCAATATATGTTTAATGAATGAGTTCCATAAATGCAGTACCTCCCAAACTGCTGGCATTTCTGTGGTTTTTCCCTGCATCGAGGCATTCAGTTTTTAGAAATTAGAAATGTCTTTGGTTTTAGGACCTCTTGTAGGTGCCTGAAAGAGATCCTAAGTATTTGTCGTTTCAGCTTCACAACACTGATGTAAGCTCAGATCTTCGGAGAAAGTAGAAACATGCCATTCATTCACTCATTCAATGAATGTTGATTATCCCTTGAGTCCCAGACACTGGGGAAATCGACAGCAGTGAACAGAGCAGACAAAAAAAATGTCTGCCCTCATGGAGCTTATATTCCACTTGGTTGAGACAGTCCATAAATAGATAACATGTATAATTTGCCAGATGGTGAGCAAAACCACTCTAGAGAAGGGGAATAGAAGCATCAGATGAAATCGCTCTACCCAATTATGGTCCCATGGCTTTCCATCTTCTCCAGACAGAAGCCACAGTCCAGAAAGCCATACAGAACTTGCCCTCACCTCCTTGACCTCAGTGCCCTCTTTGTTCTCAGCCACATTGGCCTCCTTGCTGTTCCTCTGTGTCGTTCCTCCGGCATCGGCATTACTTCTGCCCATGACACTTTCATTTCCCTCTACGTAGCCACCCTGCCTTCAGATAACCGTCAGACTAACTCCCATCTCTTTCTGATCTTTGCCCAGATATCGCCTGCTCCGTGATGCCTCTCCTGTCCACCTTATTCTGTAGGAGGTCACAGCCCAGCAAGGGACATGGTGAGGCACCACCTGCTGGGCACAACAGCTGGCAGAGCAGCATCCCTCCTAGGGGCGGGTTGCAAAGCTGTCTCTGTCTTTCAGTTTTGTTGGGGAGTTCTCAGTAAAGGCCCTGCCTGGTAATAAATCGCATCATGGGAATCTCCGCAGCCTCTTCAGTGCAGTGGTCCAACCCAGAGCTTAATTAGTGGGAATTCCCAGGACGGCATTTGCCTTTGTCATACCATGGCATAATCTTTTATAAATTGAATGTAGTCTCTTGAAATAAAGGGTCCTCTTTCAAATGGATTGTTTCTATCCCATGAATTTTAACTGGGTGTGTTTGGTATGTTTAGTCTGCTGCTCCTCCTTGGCAAGGCCGTCCTTGTTTTACTTGTCCACGAGAGAGCTCTCTCTCTGAGCACCCTCTGCGACTGCCACGTCCGACTTCTCAGCTTTCGGTTTCATCACCTATGCTGACCTTTTACGTATTTCTTGTTTTTGTACAGAAACCAAAACTGCACTTCATACACAGCTGGTTTATATATGCCTAGTTCCCATTTTATTAAAAACTTAGCTTTTTTTCCCTTGTCTCTGCCACTTTCTGGTCTTAGGGCATTAAAAGGAACAGCCCTGCTTCCACAGGCAAAGTTCCAGAGTCTGTGATTCTCATGACATAAACAAAATTAAAATGTAATTGTTACAGGGTGGGTTCCCTGGGGAGCTGTCTCTGAGGTGGAGTTTAGTGCTCAGGATGTTTGTTAGGGAGTCGTCTTCAAAGGGTGGGAAGGAAGCAAGAGGCAGAAGGCAAAGCTAAGCGGTGTATAGGCCCAGTGACAATGTCGGTTGGCCCCACAGGGAGCTCTGGAGCTAGGATCGCTCTTCGGAGTTGCCTTGACTTGGGTTGGGCCAGGCTTTTCTGCCTCAGCATCCCTCCGGCATTGTGTGTTGGCTATGGTGGGAGAGTGCATGACCTTGGACGTAAAGGCTGAGGCCAGCTCCATCCCCACAAGGGCTGGGAGAGGGGGTCTGTGCAGACCTGGGCAATGCCTCCCCGCTTGTTCCACATGACTGTAGGTGCAGTTTCAGCTACAGCTCCCAGACAGGGTGCAGTGTTTTAGTTAACAAGTAACCTCCATTGTCCGTTTTAGTGTGATATCAAAATTTGCTTTATTTCATTGAAAATAGGATATTAGAGCCTGAAGAGGCCATGGAGATCCTCTCTCCAGCCTCCTGGCTTAATGGATGGAGAAATGGAGTAATAAAGGGGAAGAAATCTCAGTTTAGTTTCCCCAGAAACAGACCCCAAGACAAGATTTGAGAGTAAGTGGTTTATTTGAGAGGTGTTCCCCAGAAGTAGGGAGAAGAATCCCCCCCCCCGCAACCCCAAAAGAGTGGGCAAGTGGGGCAGGAGGAAAAGGAAGCCAGTAAAGGTGCATTTTCAGGAGAATTACTGTGCTGAACACCTGGAGCTCCGTCCCTTGTGGGAAGTCAAGGAGGCAGTCCACAGACAGACTGTAGAGTCTCCTACTCAGAGGACAAGGAAGCTGGGCTGTTTTCCTAGCAACTTCCCCATCGGTCCTTGATGAGGGCTGCTCCTTGGAGGCATTCACTGCCCTGGTCCCTAGCTCACCCTGTGTGTGGCCTGGCCTGCTCCCAGAGCCAGAAGAAAAGCTACAGGTGTTCAAATGGAGAGGTGAGCCTTGAGGACACAGGAGAGGGTGGAAGACAAGGACAGAGTCTTCTACAAGGTCTGGCCCAGAACCTTATCAGACTAGACATCAGACGTCCTGCCCACCCGCCAGGGCTCTTAACACTTGTTATTGAACATCTTCCTCCATGGTACTCAAACCCACTCTAAGTAACCTAGTGAGGAGAGTGAGGCTGTAGACAGAGCTGGGGATATAGTCCCTCTTCTTGAGAAAGTCTAATCAGATAGCCAAGCACTCGTGTCGGCAGGAACACAAGAGGGGATTCCCTAAGCACTCGCATCAACTGTGGACGAGACTGCATGGAAAGCGGAGCGTTGCTTATGCCAGTGCCGAGATGCTTCTGTAGAGGGCTGCTCCAGAAGGAAAGCAAGAGATTGAGTCTGGAGCAGTCTCAGTGGGCATGTGAACAAGGGCTGGTGTGGACTGAGAGGCAGAATAACACACTGGTTAGAAATTGGGGGCCATCAGAGTGAGCTGTCTAGTTTTTTATCCTGCCTCCACCATGCAGGTGTCTTGGACAGTGGGTGAGTTAGGCCTGAGTTTCCCCCTCTATAAAGTAGGGCCAGTAGTAGAAACTAAGTCAGTGATGTAAAAACATCTGACCTAAAGCCTGCTGTACAGAGAGGGTTTCATTGTAAGCTGGGGTCGTGATGATTGTTGGCAGAGGAGGATGGAAAGGTAAGGTCAGGTGGGAGAATGATTAGGGCACAGGATCTGAGAAGCAGGAAGAGAGATGCATGAAGTACAACAGTGGGTCGCTGGGGAAGACGGGGGAGGCTAGAAAGGCAAGAAGACCTGCCCACTCAGACCAGGTTCTCATGGGAGCCTAGGTCACATCAAAGCGAAAGTTTACGGGGAAACCCAACCCGTCAAAGACATAAACAGAGCTACTGGTTTGAAAGTGGAGAAGGAAGCAAGGGTCCCAGCTTCCCCCTCCTCCACAACCACCCACAGCCCCTGAGGGATTCTGAGAAACCCCAAAGCTGCAAGAACAAAAGCAGTTTTTATTAGGCGGGGGTTTAAAAGCTACTGTAAACCTCGTTTCTTCTGTATTGAGTTAGCTTTCCAGAAAAACATTTTTTTTTTTTAAAAAACTCATCTTGGATGAAATTTTGCTTAAGTGTGTTACTTTTTTGTTGTCTTAACAAGGCTGAATGAAAACCTTTTAATCTGTTCTTGATTTTTTTATTATAGTAATGAACATTTAGTTATGGTTCTGTGCTTTAATGTGGTGATTTCCAACCTCGGAGGTTCTCAAGAGTTAGGACTGTTTACTTACACTGTTCTTTTTAAATCCCTACAAGAAGTCGCGTGGCTTCAAGGAAGGTCCAGGTTTGTATCCCAGCTTTGCACCTTATTAGCACTATGACCTAGAGCAAGTATTTAAGCACTCTTTGCCTCAATTTCTTCTTCTATAAATCGGGAATATTACTCATACTTAACCCATAGGGTTATTGTGAGAAATAAGTAAGTTTTTATATGTTTATTGCTTAGAATCATGCCTACATATAAAAAGTGTCATACAAGTATACAAATGCCATTATTATTATTATTACTATTACTATTATTATTATTATTATTATTATTATTATTATTGTATCTGTTTTTATAATCCTTTGTTTTCTCCTGTGATGTACCACAGTGGTTAAAACTATGACCTCTGCAGCTAAATAACCCAGATTTGAAATCCATCATTGTGATCTTGGGAAAGTTAATTTTCTGTGATTTAGTTTATTCATGTGAAAATGGAGCTAATAATACAAACTAGTTCCCAGAATTGTGAGGACCCAATAGGATAGCATTTGTAAGGCCTTCAGCACCATATCTGGCACATTGTGTCACAACCATCATTATTATTAGTTAGTGAGGCTCTGAATGAGGGATATGGTATCTGTAATGTAATACAGAGCCAGAAGTTTTTACTATATTGACTCCTTAGGACCCTTTAGAAAGTTCCGTCTTGTTACTTAACTCATTTTCAGTTAGCAGAGGTTGTTAACATATTGATCTTAAGTAATAAATATTTCAGCATGCCTCTTAATATTGGAACAAGGGGTGGACGGAGGAGGGCTTGACCTTTGTACTATATAATGTGATGCTTATTATCAAACTGTCACTCAGAACTTGCATTTACATTGAACGAGTTATGTATTTTTTGGTTAAAATGTTGGCCTATTAGTATTCATACAAGGGGAGTTTTAAAAGGAAGAACAGCAGTAAAGAAATGTGTTGGTGGGAATGACTTGAAACAACACAGGGAAGGCAGAAAATTTTCTAATGTAGAAGAGTAGAGGCCAAATATAATTTAAAAAAATAACAGGCCAGCACACACAGTGATTTTGCAGCCTTGGTGTGGGGAGGGAAGTGTTCAGCTACTAGCCACCAGTGCACTCCTTGGTATCAAGCATTTTCAGAGCTAATTTAGGTCTCTAGAACATTCCACTATCAAGATTAACCCATTCAGGAGGGTTTTGTATGGCAGAGGGCTTATTGCATATTAGTGCTAAAAATATTACTGAATCCTTAGAAATTAGGCACGAGGATGATTGCATGTCCTTTGAGGGTTATATTGGAGCCTTGTCAGACATACGCAGCAAAGGATGGCGCAGTTCTCTAGGGAAATGTACCTTTCTTTAACTTCCTATTTACTATTGATTAGGTCCCAGGTTCTATCTAGTTCAATCTTAATTGTAGATTGAACACTTGCAAGGGATTTCTGTCTGATAGAGAAGATAGCCCTCAAAGTTTAGAGTTTTCCTGACGATAGGACCTTAACCAGCTTTGTATCTAAATCAGCAATCCTATTTCAGTATTCTGTCTTTCTTACACAGTTCTTCAGTCTTCCTGTACTCCACTGAACCAGAAGTATCATCCTGCTGGTTTCCTCATTAATGATTTAAAGAAGCTTCTGACACATGCCCAGTTTATATTTGTATGAGTTATATTTTTAACTTCTTAAAAACTGTATCCCAACAAACCAACCACTTATTAGTGGAAATTTTCTTCCTTACCGTTCTCTACTTTCTCTAACAATTTTGTTTGTTTTCCATTGTAATTTCAAAGTTGAAATTAAAAGAATTAAAATATATTTTATAGCTCTTTTATTCTTTTAATGTACACATTCTGTGAAGAACAGAAATAAACATAGGTAGTTGAAGTTTTAAACCTGATTGTGTTAGGCTAAGTCTAATTGTGAACCTAACGATTTCAGCAAGACCCACATTTCTGAAGTGTGTGACGTTAGTGTGAGGTCATGTAGCATTCTTCGCAGTTTCGTAATGTGATTGTATAACTAGGTGCTATTTATTGTAGTTTCCTGTATTTGTAAAAAGGTCCCATTTCATGTAACTGCAACCACAAATGGGATAGCAGTGACTCTAGAGAACATGTGTTTGAAAAGTTGTTTGCGTTTATAAAGAAATTGTTAGAATTATGAATGTAATGTTTAATGTATATACATTTCCATCCATCTTTAGTCCTTACAAAATATTCTGCCATGCCTTACAGTAGGGAAGAGAGCTATTTATTCGGGACATCTTCAACAGAGTGCCAGCATTGGGTAATAAATGGAACTTACGGCCTTTAACAACTTGGATTGTTAAAGTCGCGTGACCCTGAGGCTTTCAAGAAGAACGTTTTATGTTAGTCTCTCCTCCTTTTGTTAGAAGTTTGCTCTCAACTGTTTTAGATGCCCTTAACTCATGTTTACTTGATATTTAATGTAATTAATATTTAATTCTTCTAGAATGTGAACTCCATGAAGACGGAGTCATGTCTGCTTGATTCACCGTTGTGTTCCAGGCACCTGCCATAGTACCTGTGTGTGGTGGGCCCTGAACAAAATATTTCTGGCCCAGCTGATTCTCTGCCTGTTCACTTTCACTTCATTACAAAGCAAGGAACACATTTAGAGCTTGATAATAGACAGATGATTTCAAATGCTGTCAGTGCTGAACATGGTTGGATGTTTAATCTAGGACTTCGCCAAGCTGTGAGAATCATGGAGACATAGCATAGCCTTTAAGTTCTCTTATTAGTCATTTGTTTCAAATTCTTCTGTTCTCTGCAGCATTTTAGGGTTGTTTTTTTTTTTTTTTTTGCTTTTTTTAAAGATTATATTTATTTATTTTTTAGAGAGAGGGGAATGGAGGAAGAAAGAGAGGGAGAGAAACATCAACGTGCGGTTGCCTCTTTCATGCCCCCTTCTGGGCACCTGGCTCACAACCCACAACCCAGGCATGTGCTGTGACTGGGAATTGAACTGACGACCCTTTGATTCACAGCCCGCATTCAATCCACTGAGTCACACCAGCCAGGGCTGCTTTTTTTTTTTTTTTTAGCCTGCTTGGAAATTGCTGCAATGGGGAATAAATTGATATGAAATTTTAGAGTCAGTTCTTCTCAAAACTCTCAGAAGATAATAAACATGGGAACCCAGAAAATGCTAAGAGGAATAGTTCAGAGGATGAAACTAATTAGTTGTCTGTTGCAAAGTTCCCCGACTCCCAATTCATTGTTTTGCTCTGCCGTTTTTCTTACTCTTTCTCAAATTCCTTCCCTCTTTAACTGTCTTAGTTTCTTTTTCTGAAAATGAGTACTTTGGTATTGATTTGATACATGTAGGTCACCAAGTTCAAGAAACATATGTGTATATATGTATATTATTTATATATACACATAATCTTAAAAAATTTATGACTTTATCTGTATAAACAACTTTTAAAAATGTATGAGTAAACCAAATTACATGTCAAACAGATTTACAGTCCTAGTCTTTCTAGTCCAGTGAGAGTAGATGTATAAATATCATTATATTTGAAGTATCAAATATATTTCTACCTCCCACTAGAGTTGCTAAGTTGGGCAAAACCTTTATTTCTTTGATTCTCCACATCATTCATCCTTAGGCACAGTTGCTTCCAAATAGTTAGAAAGCATACCATTGAATTAATTTCCTTTTTTTCTGAGTTTCCAGATTACTGGGAAATTTTCATCTCTGTCCACTCAGCACAGCCCACACGGAGCAGGGATGGTCTATGAGAGGAAACACTCCTGCAGTCCCAGATGGCAACATTGCAAGTGACAGGGTTGCATCCCAGAGTCCACATATAAACTAACTGTTATGAACCAAGCTCAAGGTATACTTTCTCCTCTAGAAGCAATGTTAGAAATATCATAAATGATGACTTTCACAGGCCAGCCCACACAACTGCTGTCCGATGTGTGGGCTGGCTTGTGAAAATCTTCTAACCACCCCTCTGTCCATCAAATACCTGGGAGTTTCTACTGTGTGCCAAGCAGCATGCCATGCACGAGAGTGCATCTGAATCGCTTATGGTACCTTTGCAGTTCATAAAGATGAAAGGCATGGTATAGTAATATTCGTCAGACTTTATCAGCTTACCAAGAAATTGGCGTGTTAGTCTTTGTAAAATAGTCCCATAAATATTTATTGAAGAGCTGCTGTATGCCAGGCTCTGTCCTTGTCACTAGGAATAAAAGAGAACAGGATGACACCTGCCTTCAAGGAGCTTCCCAGCAGAACCTGAAGAAAAGTGGGTTTGATTAAACAAGCGTGGAGAGGTCGGTACAATTGTTTTCTGAAGCACTTTCTGGGCTTTTGCAAAGACGTTTTTATGCTCGTGGCACTAATGTTTTGTTTGCTTCCATCGCCTTCGAACCCTGACATCCAGGAAGCAATGATGACGTCTGCAGAAACCAGCACTGGATGTTGTCTGTGTAACTCTTAATGTTACCAACTATTATCAGGGCTCGTTTTTTTTCAACTTGTCGAACCAACGGGAACATTTTTGAGACCTTCGAGAGTTAAAAGAGTACAGAAGGGAGTAAGGAGTTAGAGTGTGTTTCTAGTGTGGGGAGGAATCGGCAGAAAGGAGAAGCCTGCTGGGAGGCTTACACACAGCGGAGCAAACTTGGCGGCTTCCCCTGGGTGCTCCCTTTGGGACCGGACTGCGGAGCTGGCCATCCAGGGCCAGCGGGACTTTGGACAGATGGAAAAGGTGGGAGGCAGCAACTAGCTTATCAGGGTAAACCAGAGAGTCTTGATGGTTGCCTGTGAGGGACTGCATGACCTGTGACCTCTGCCCCTGCCCTCTCCTTCTCCTCTCTGCTCCAGCCGAGCAGGATCCTGCCTCCTGCCTCCTGCCTTTGCACGTTCACGTGGCCCTCTGCCTGATGTACTCTTTTCCCAGTTACCTGCACAGGTTAGTAACTCACCTCATTCAGGTCTGTCTGCTCAGTGTCACCTGACTACGGTCCTTTTCTGACCTCCCTGTTTTAAATAACACACACCCCCTGCCACCCCACAGTCCCTCTCAGCTTCCTTTTTCTTTATTGCACTCAACAACTACCTGACATTGTTTACTTGTCTCTTGTCTGCTTCCTTCTACTAGAATGTGAGCTCCATGAGAACAGGGCTCTATTTCCTGTGGTGGCAACACACCATTGCACATAGCAGAAGCAATTAGAAGGTGCATTTTCAAAGAAGGGGCTTGTAGTATAGAAAGTGCTTTTTTTCCTAAAAAGAAAACTTTTAAAAAATCCCTTTTCAGTCTGTCATTTGTTTTCAATTTTAAGGCTCCTCTGGGTAAGGAGAGGGTGCAGTTAGTGATGGTATTCTGTATTCTTCTACTAGAAGGTTGTGGGGACCATTTGTGATTGCATTAACTTTCACTGTTTTTTTTTTCTATTTCTAACTTTTTATTTGGATAAATTTAAAATCTACAGAAAGTGTCCTGGGATTGTTCGATGAACATCTGCATACCTTTTACTTAGACTGAACATTTGTTAACATTTTGCCACATTTGCTCTCTCTCTAGGCATGCATATTATTATAATTCTCACTGAACTATTTAAGAATAAGTTGTAGATATGACCCTTCACCTCTAAGTACTTCAGTTCGTTTCACCTGAAAAGGGGATACAGTTACCATATTCAGGAAATGTAACATTGATACAGTAGTATTATCTGATGTCAGACCTGTCTTGTTGATGCCCTTTGTAACAACAATATACATATAACAACAGGGAGGAGGTCTCAATCCAGGAAACTGTCTGGGACCACACATTGCATTCAGTTATCAAGCCCCTTTCATCTTTCTGCTTGTCTTTTATGACATTAACATTTTTGAAAAGTATAGCCCATTTATTTTGTAAAATGTTCCCCAATGTGGGCTTATTTTATATTTCCTCATGATTAGAGTTAGGTTATGCATTTTTGACAGGAACATGACAGACACAGGTGACATCCTAACCTTCTAAGTGCAGCCCCTCAGCAGGTACCTGATGCCAGGTGGTCATGACATTAAATTTGACCACTTGGTTTAAGTAATGTCCAACAGATTTCTTCACTGGAAAGGTACCTTTTTCCTTGTGTAATTTAGAAATAACCTGTTGGGAGATTCTGCAAAACTGTGTAACTGTTCTACTCCCCAACAGACTTCCGCCTAATGGTTTTAGGGTCTCTGGAGATTCTTGCCTGAATCCATGATAAAGATGTTGGTTGCAAAATGGTGATTTTCTAACTTTAATTCCTTATGTATTTATAGGTTGGTATTCTATAGTAAGAACTTTCACTTTACCCATTTGTTTATTTCCTTATCATAAATACGGACATACAGACTCATGGATTCTTTTCTTTAACACTAGTGTGTTAGCCCTGGCTGGTGTGGCTCAGTTGATTGGAGCTTCATCCCATAAACTGCAAGATCACAGGTCCCATTCCCAGTCAGGGTACATTCCTAGCTTGCAGGTTCAGTCCCAGTTGGGGGCTCATCTGAGAGGTAACCAACTGATATTTCTTTCTCACATGGGTGTTTCTCTCCCTCCCTCCCTTCCCCATCTCTAAAATCAGTGAACATGTCCTCAGGTAATGATTAAAAAACAAACAAACAAACACATAAACAAACAGTAAATAAATCGGTGTGTTATAATCTATTACTGTCACTCATTTTGATGCTCAGATTGTCAGATTGGCCTGTCCCCCTGCACTGGTCCCTAGCATTTGGGGATAGAAATATCTGCTCCCAGGAGTAAGAAATATTTTTAGTGCGTACACAGTGCTTCTGAAATTTTAATTGCGTACAAATCACCTGGGGCCCCAGATTCTGCATTCCCAACAAGCTCCCTGGTGATGCTGACGCTGAGGGTCAGTGGACTGCCGTTGCTGTAGCAAAGGTGGACAAGTCTACAGGCTGAGCTGGAAGACTTAAAACATGTCTTGCTCTCCCTGTATTACGATGAAAAGTTTGCCTCATTTACACAGAAGAGACTGATCTTTCGAAATGTGTGTGAGCTCTGGTAGGCAGTGAGGAGAAAAGCGCCAGTCCCCAGCTGCTTCATTCTCAGAAACCAACTAACTCTGATAATGAGGACCTAACTCGGCATTCCCCTCACTGGTGCTTGTTCTGCGTTTCCCTGGAAATCCTGACCTTTTCGGGGCGCTGCCTTCAGCTGCTGATATCTGGGATCGGGAAATAGTGACGACCTCAGTGGAGGACGTGACTCCACCAGCATTCTCTATCAGTCAGGCTGAACCTTATTGATTCCAAGGAAAGTCGAGCCCTTTGAGCTCTCTTCACCAAAAAATAAATGTTCAATTTTTTTTTTCTGCTCTACAGGAATTATGAGCTTCTTGTCATTGGCAGATTTCAGTGGCTTTGGGGCAAATAATTTCTTTTTCCCTTTTAAAGACATTTCTAGACAGATTGTTGTTGGCACTCTGGCCATCTGCAGTTTGCAACCACTACATCTATAAAAATTGGAAATGTACATGGTGTTTTGCATTGCTTAGTAATTTTGTTTAATCTATTTACAATTTTACCAGTAGTCCTTTTTTCCTTACATGATTTCATATACCCACCTGTCATCTGACTTTTACATTTCGCCTTACTTCATTCTATTAAGAATTGATGTGGTCTTCCTTATTTATAGAAGAAGAGAACTTTCAAGCAAGGGGACCCAGTGGAGGTCTTAGGGGAAGCCTCAGGAATCAGAGAATTCCTCTTGTAATGGACTGAATGTTTGTGCCCCACCAAATTCGGGTGTCGAAATCCTACCACCAAATAGGATGGCCTTAGGAGGCGGGCCTTAAGGAGGTGCTTAGGGTCAGATGAACTCATAAGGGTAGAGTCCACATGAAACGGATTAGTGCCCTTAGACAGGAGAGACCTTGCTTCCTTGCTCTGCTCTTGGCCACATGAGGATACAACAGTAGTCTGCTGTCTGCAACTTGGAAGAGGGTTTTCCTGAGAAACCCACTGTGCCGACACCCTCATCTGGGACTTCCAGCCTCCAGAGCTGTGGGAAATCAGTTTCTGTTATTTCCAAGCCTCCCAGTTTATGATATTTTATTCTAGCAGCCTGAACTAAGACACTTGTTGATAAAAAATTTATATAATCATCCTAGGTTCGCAGCTCCCAATAAGCACTGGAGAGTCAAGGAGCGTGGAACCCGTGTGCACACACCAGCTCATTTAACAGAATCTGGAAGATTTCAAAAGTGAATGTTTTATCTGTGTTCATTGTTTGTTTTAATCTCTACTGTTTGTATGTTTTGCCGTTTCTGGCACAAAGATAGCTGATAAGAGTATTATACTTGAGTAAAGGTAGGGTAATTTCCGACTTATGAATGAATGATTGACAACTTCATATGCCCCTGTGCTTTCTTTCTCTGCTCCTCCTTCCTTCCAGAAGGCTGGCCCCCACCTCCCTGCTGAGGGGTGGTAGGCACTCTTCCTCTTATTGAGAAGAATCTACCTGCTTCTAGAGCCCCTTTCTCTACCAGAAAGTGCCTTAGATCTTGCGATGCCTTTCTTAGTCACAGCTCATGCCTATTGCTCGTGGAACTATATGAAGTTAGTAGAAATTTTATTTTCCTTCTCTGAGTAATGTGTGTGTTACAGAAGGCGTTTAATATAGCCACACTATGAAAACCTTACTTCTGAAACCTACTTATTAGTGTAAACAAGTAGATACTTTTGTTTTCTTTGTTCGAAGATGCCACCAAGCTTAGCCTGGTCTGGGATGACTGGCCCGCAGATGCTCCCTGGTTGCTATAGAAGCGTGGAGCCAGCAGAGCCTGTGGGCTGTGCAGGCCACTCACAGGGTATTCGGGAGCACGGCCATGGCTGGGGGCCAAGCCCCTGTGGAAAACAGAAAAGCTGTTTCAGTGCCTTGAATGCTAGACACCTGGTACCAATTAGACCACACCTGCTTTCCGCTGTTTGGTCTCTGCCGTTCTCTCTTTAAAAAAAAAAAGTCACTGAAAATCAGAAATGTTTGATTCAGATCCAGATCTCTGTTATCTTTATAACCTCTCAAAACTGTGTGTAAAATTTGGTGATGGTAGTGAGAGAACAAGTTTTCATCTATTTTGTCTTTCAGATGTAGAAGAATATCTTATTCTGACGTTGAAGAATTCTCAGGTGAGCTGCCCCCCCCCCCCCCCCCCCCCCCCCCCCACACACACACAGCTCAGATAGACTGTGGTGGAATCCTTCACCGTGCCCAGAACAATGTTTAACATGTAGGTACCGGGCAGGTTTGCTGAATAAATGATCCAAAGCAAAATGGAATGGCAACTGGGTGTATTTTATTTTCATTTCCCATCTTACCAGCTTTTTCAAAACATCATTTTGATTCCAACAAACTTGGATCCCTCATTATATTTCCAGTGCTGTATTGGAACATTGCTTGAGTATCAGTCCCTGGCTGTTTATGAACACACATATGCATAGACCGACTTGCTATACCCAAACACAGAAGTGTCTCCTTAGTTGACGTGATTAACTGGCAGAATAGTCTGCGAGATTGCAGAGTACTTGGGAAGTTATGTGCGCCTTTAGTTTTACCCAAAAAGTCTTAAGACGATTTCTTAGAGTGTTACTTCCTGACAGTGTGCTGCACTAACTTTACTTTCTGTGCTGCTCTAGAGGCTATTACACATTCAGCCAGCATTTCTTGAGCGTCTGCTAGGTTCACAGACCTGTGCTGGGCCCTGTCTGGCCCTGCCTTTAGATGGCGTACCATCTGAGCTGACAGATTGCACGAACAGGAAGAAGCATCAGTACTAACACTACACTGGTGAAATATCAGGTGCACTGCTCTCCTGCAGAAAAGAGAGACTCACGTGAGGTGGAAAGGCCAGAAGAAGGCACCATTTGGGAAGATGGAATAAAATCACACTTGGCCTTAATAGATGTTGAAGAGGAGGAGGGAGGGCACTCCATTCAGTGGGGAGCAGTATAAACAGAGGCTAGAGGTTGGTGTTCACATCCTGTTTGCGGGACAGTGAGGAGCCTGGTCCAGGTGTGGAGTAGAAGTTCTGTGTTGGAAACAGTGGAGATAGGGTGCCGAAGCTGTCTGGTGCCAGGCCCCACAGGCGCCTCAGAGCCAAGTGGTCTGGAAGGTGGCCAGGCAGCCAAAGGACGGTCCTGGAGCTGCTTTGCTGGGCTCCACTCCTGCCTCCCTTGGTCATGAGCTGCGTGATCCTGGTTGTCATGCAAACTCTCTGTGCCATGGTTCCCTCATTTGTAAAATGAGGACAGTGATTGTGCTTGTCTCACAGTGCTGGGTATTTGTTGTAGTTCATCACATCCATGATTAGGCGAGAGGGAAGGAAGTAGTGGCAGCCTTGCTTTAGGAAGCTGACTTTGATGTGCAAGATGAGTTTCCACTTATTGAAAACTTCATGGGTTGAAGCTTGAGGAGGCTCTGAGGAGCCGCCTTTTACCTGGATGGAGTTGAAGACAGGCATTCAGATTCAGAGGCACAACCGCCGTTCCCAGACTCCACAGGAAGAGACCGAAAAGCGGGCAGGATGATGTTGAGCAAAGCCATTCTGGTTTCACTACGTCTCCATTCACAGATTTTAAGGATGGTCATGCTTGACAGTCATTCAAAAATAATTTGGTCAAACTAATGGGCAGTGTCCCTTAATAGCCAATGAGAACTCTTATTGTCAGTTAGAGGAAGTGAATTATTAGGCCAGAAGTAACTGGGAGATTGTTTCCTTGCCTTTTTGTTCCTTGGTTAATATTTTATATTGTGTACCCAGAGGCTGCTGTGCTGACAGGGAGAATATGGAGAATTGAATCAGAATAAATCAAAATCGAAAATAACTGGGAATATCCCTATAAGAGTTGCCATGCCCCATTTAGTTAACACAGGCATGCTAATTCCGTTGTGTTTGCGCTTTGTGTGGATAAGAAAACGGAAGGCAGCTCTGCACATGAAAACAGGAATTCTTTCCATACCTTTTCTGGAAGCTTTTCTTTCTCTTACCCATGAGAGTTTTAGCTAAAAGGAAGTTCAATTCATACAGTAGGAAGTTTGAATTTTTACCAAGCTTTTGTCTTTGTAAAGATGTGAGTGAGTTGCACTTCAGGTCTATCTTTATGGTGGAAATTGTATGAAAATTTGTATGGCACAAGCATTACAAAGGATATAGCACAGCATCTTCAAAGGATAATATTACAAAACACATTTTTATCGCAGTAAGCTTTACTTCCTAAGTGATACTTGTCTGTATTTGATTCCAAATATTATAGATGTTTCCGTGTGTCGTGTGGAGTGTTCTTGTGTGCCATTTCAGTGGTTTCAAGGGTCAGGGCTTACAATGCTAAGAGATCTGGTGTAGCACTCCAAAGCTGATGCCACGCATGTACCGACACCAACGGTTGTTAATCAAGCCTTGACGATGTCTGTCTTCTGAAACAGAAAAGAGATAACCAGTTAAAAGTGAGTGTGACCGTATTGTTTGAAAAACATATCTCTTTAGGTTGTAGTCCATGCGATCTTTAAAATGTGCAATCGTATGTGTAGACATGTATGTATGTATGCATATGTCTATGTATATATGTATCCAGTAATCTCTGTAACTATTTGGCTATATATAGTTCTATGCCAGGTAGTATAAGTATTCGTCTGTATCTGATTCCTCTGAAATGATTCAAAACAATGTATAGAATTAAGTGCAGTATAAATTACACTCTCCCCTGACCCCTTGACCTTGAACGTGCAGTTCTGGTGCTGCTGCTCCAGTTTCTGCCTGCATTGTCACATGGCTGTCATCTCTCTGTGCATCTGTGCCTTCACATGGCATTCTCTCTGTCTCTCTCCTGGATTCATGAGGACACCAGTCTTCATAGGTGAAGAGCCCCACTACTCCAGTGTGACCTCATCATAACTTGATTATACTTTCAAAGATCTCATTTTCAAATAAGGTCACAGTCACAGGTACCAGAGGGTTGGACTTCAACAACATGTCTTTTGGGGAACACAATTCAACCCATAACACACATTTAGAATAAATCTGTACAATATTTAGTAAATATGTATGTGAAGTGTGTGTGTTTAATGTGGCATATTGGGACAATGGAGTCAATTACAAAAGTGTGAAACATTCACATTGGTGTTGCGTATGGGTATTATAAATGTCAACTTCTAAAAGCAAACTTCTACTTCTACAGTTTTATTAATGACTGATTTATTCTAAGATACTTCTCAAGTGAATTAACTTATATGACATAAAACGTTCATACAAGTATTCATGCCCATGCTCGTAATTTCAGTTTCAATTACAAAAATTCTTTCCTTTTCTGGTAGAAATGAGTATTCACTCCACTTAAAACTTTGGACTTCATAGGAAAAAGGATTAAGGAATAAATTGTTCAGGGAATATTGTAAAGAAAATGGTGATCTACTAATTTATAATTATCAACTTCCAATGAACTTCCTTGTCAGTACATGTGATAAGCATCCTCCTTCTAAAATTGTTAGGAAGTGAAGTATCATCATACGTTGTTTAAATCAGGAACAACAATGCTTGACGAAGCTTACCTTTTAAAAGCATGAGCAGATACACGTAATTACCTCTCTGCCTTGGGTTTTTCTGAGTTTCTTAATATAGTAAATTAAAATGCTCATTCAAATGATGAAATATCAAAGCCTCCTCTTTTGTAATTCAACAATATAGGTAGTGAATGGACCTCAGTCTTGATGACTTGTGTGAAGTGTACTCTTTTGAGTACATTTTGAAACTCTTTTACCTTGTTCGTAGATTCTTCAGGGTTTGAATATAACAGTCATCCAAAAAGCTAGCAGGGGAGAACACTGTCAGTACCTGTCATAAATTCCTTTCACCATCAGAGAATTAGAAGCATCCTATATGTCTCCTTAGTCTGTCAGGCCAAATCTAGTTCCCTCAGCTACAGTATCCTTCTTTCAAATGTGTCCTTTCTCCTTGCAGCTGCTCTCCTTCACAGGAGACGAGATGGTGAATTCTCACCACCCTATCCTCCAGGGCCTCTTCTCAGACCAGGGTGCCGGTGCTGAGGCGGCCACAGCTAGGCTGGCGTGGACATACCCACACACACACACTCCAGCATGACCTGGCCAGGCCAGGCCAGTTTGCAGCACTATCTCTAAGTATGTAAGCAGGTCATTTACCCCTTGAGGGCCTGTGTTTTCTCTAGATCAGCATTCCAGAGTCCCACGTAGAATGGAAACATACTTTCTCTGTAAATGCCACTAGGACTGTTTGAGATCTTGAAGTCAGAGGTGACAGGCAAAGCCTGCTCCTTGACAAATAGCAGGGAATGTTTTGGTTTAATATTGCTTTTCTCTTTGTTGGTAGACTTACTCCATTGTGACACAAGAGAAAGATGAGATTGTGGCAAATCTTTACAAAGAATAAAAGACAGTTTCTAATTCTCTGAGCCATTTGAGGAAGGTGATGGTGAGAATGATGATGATACCATCACCTTTTGGTTAGTTAAACCACTATATGCTATTCATTGCCTGGAACATAGAAATCGTGAGTTAAGGTGCTGCACTACACGTGTTCTGGTTCGAAACAGTCATCGAGAGTTACTGGAATTGTAGAAGTGGTCAGCCCTGGGATATAGGAAGTTTTTCATTGCTATCGTCTGTACACGTTCACAGAGATATTCTCCAGCTCAGAAATTGGCAAAATATAGCCCAAGGGCCAAATCCGGTTCACTCCCTGTTTCTTGAATAAAGTTTTATTGAAACACAACTACATATATTCCTTTACATATCGTCTTTGGTAGCTTTTGCCCTGTATGTGGGCAGAGTTGAATAGTTGGAACTGTGGCCCACAAAACCAAAAATGTTTACTATCTAGTGTGTTACAGATAAAATTTGCTGACCCCTACTTTCGGTACTGCTTCAAAATTAAACAACCGTACAATCGAAGAACTTCAAGGCCTGCTGGCAGTTTTAATGTATACCAAGGCTTAACGCAGTTCTGCAGACGGTCAGGTCAGGTCATGAAACAACTTGCCAAGGGTCTTACTATTTGTTGGTGATTTTCTTTTCTTTTTTTTTAAAGATTTTTCCCCATAACTTTTTTTATTTTAAGATATACATAACAAAAAAAATATCACTTAATCAATTTATGTGTACAGTTCAGTGGCATTAAGTATATTCATATTGTCGTACAGCCATCAACACCATCTACCTCCAGGACCTTTTCATCTTCCCAGCTGAAACTCTGTGCATTAAATACTAACTGTCTGTTCCCCCACCTTGCCACCCCCCACAACCACCATTCTACTTTCTGTCTCTACAAATTTGACTACTCTAAGTATCTAAAATAAGTGGAGTCACATAATAGTTGTCCTTTTGTGACTGGCTTATCCATAATTTTTTTTTAATTGAAGGAAATACACTTTATAGATACAGGAAAGTTCTAGCCTTGTCCCTGACTGGTTCACCATTTGACTTGGTCCAGGGTAAGCTGATGAAATTTTCTTAATGTCCTCAGCTCTAAAATGACACATCTTTTCCTGATGAATGCAATACAATATCATGATATTGGTCTATTAAAATTAAAAAGTAAGACCTCAGCCCTGGCTGGTGTAGCTCAGTGGATTGAGCATGGGCCTGCGAACCAGAGGATTGAGGTTCAATTCCCGGCCAGGGCACATGCCTGGGTTGCAGGCCAGTTCCCACTAGGGGACGCACTAGAGGCAACCACACATTGATAGCTCTCTCCCTTTCTCCTTCCCTTCTCCTCTAAAGATAAATAAATAAAATCTTTTAAAAAAAGTAAGACCTTAAAATTTACAGTGAATAGTGACAAAATATTAACTTGCAGTTCATGTATTTGCTTCCAGTATTATGGTAAAAGAGAACACAAAATAACACTCAGAAAGTGACTTTGTGGACATGTGAACCAGAGCCAAAGATGAAGGATGATGATGCAGGTCACATGACTCACTCCTGGGTAGGATCAAGCATACTTCTCTGGTGACTAGTTCAGAGTTTGCCAAGTTCCGTGTCTCTCTGTTTCAGACTGTGTTGCCGACACACTGTCCACACCTTGCCCTTTGCACTTCCCTTTTGTGTGCTGCTTGTGCATTTTTTTCCTACCTACACAAAGTTATTTCAGACAAGGTAAAACATAATATAATAAATTTTGGGTCACTAAATATGTCACATTTCTAGTCCTGCCTTGCTAAGACTATACCGGGATCACTCGGAGTTTCGAGTGCTCATAAAACTCTTTAGCCTTCTGTATACATACTATTTCTTGATTTCATCTTGAGATGGATAATTTAAGCCATGGTTTTCATACCTTACTCATTTACCACTTAGAGAGAAAACTTATTTTAAAATTCTTGTAGAGGGAAGAAGGGAACCTGGCAGGAAAGTTGGGTGACCAATTGCTGCCTCCATGTACTTCCTGAAAGCAACTAAATTGTACTAAGGCATTTGTTTTAAGTATTTGTCACCAGGCCTTAAATTATATCCTACTTTTATTGTTGTCTCGTCCCAACAGCAGGAAAGAATACAGATATGACATTCTTAAAATTAATTCAGCAAGTGTTTATTTGCTTACCATGTACTAAGTGCATTACTTGTATTATCTCATATAATCCTCTTAAAAACTCCTCTGAGATTTGTACTTTTATCATATCCATTTAAGCGATGAGAAAACTGAGACCCAAAAAAGTTCTCTGCCCTATCACACAGAGCCAGGAAGAGGTTGCCAGAACCTGAGTCTGAGCCGTCTTGACTACAAAGTCAGATTTCGCTTGTGTGCATGTTATTTGTCCAACGCATGTCTAATGAGAGCATGTTATGCTTCAGACTTGATTCAAGGGCTAAACCAGCGATGAAAAACGCCTGTCCTCATGGAACTTCTGCTCTGTAAACCACTTTCCTACGAAGCCATCTTGCATTCTCGTTCATCGTTGACCTATGATGCTCGTGCTTTTTTTCAGCTTCTCATTAGGAAGGTTTGGTAAGTGGCAGGAGATTTTCCAGTTACTTCTTTCAACAGACAGAACTGATGAAACCATTGAAGACAAATATTGTTTATTTCTTCTTGAATAATCAAGGACAGGTTATCGCAGCTTCTGAGACTACTGTAGGACACCCTGAGGGTCAAGAAATAAGCATGTCCATCTTATATTATAGCTAATGTTCCTAGCTTTAACTTACACTGGTTTTTCTCTTAGCTTTTCGGCAAACCAATATAAAAATAACCAGTATGAAAAAAAAAAAGAACTAGTATCTTTGTCATTAAGGCTTTGAACAGTTGACGACACTGTGGACACATTCAGTTACCATTTGTTTTCAAGAGGGTCGTTTGTTTTTGGTTTTGATCCAAGACAAGATTGTGAAGCACAAGAGCAAAGATCACCTTGGGTGGTTTGCCATCCTCTTTCAGATACTTTCTTTCCTCTTTCTGGCTCCCAGCCTCCCAGTGAGCAAAACTTTACAGTTACTACTCCACTAGAGTTAACTCGTAACTAGAGCCTCCTGTCTTTCCCTGGCCTTTCTCCTATCCTAGTAGACAAAGAAGTCTACTAATTCTGGCAAGCTGGGATCCTAAGAGCTTAACTATGATCCTCCCTGGAGGATTTGCATTTCGATGGAAAACATTTCTGCTACGCCTTCATTTGAGGGGAACGAGTGAAGATGTAGACACCACTTCTACAATGTTGAACTAACCCAGATTATTAAACATTTGGGGGGAACTAGTTTTCTTTGTATGATTTTGAATTGCTTAGTGAAATATTTAGGTTTTCCCAACTTGATTTTTTAAATGGGCGTGATGAGTATTACTGCAGAAGGAGGAGAAGTTTCTGACCATCCCATGCCGTGGTTTATGCTATGTCCTGGATCCATCGCCATGTTCAGAGTGTCTCATTGGTTCCACAAACAATCTTTGGACATATCTTAGTGCCAGGACCTCTGCTGGGTGATATGGAATTATTAGGTACTATTCAATTGCCAGTGGTCCACGGAATTACCACTTATACCATATATTCTTTACAGTTTACAATTTAAAAAACACTTCTTGCTTTTCATCTTGTTTAATCTTCTATGTGCTCATTTTAACAACGTACAAGAATCTAAAGGAGATCTTCCCTGTAAACTAGTGTTTAAGATAACAATATTAATCTCAGTTTTCGTAGACAGAATATGAATCCAAAGGAAGTTAAGTGACTTGCCCTGACTAAAAACCAGGTGCTCTTGAGTCTAGAGTCCTTTCCTCTAAACCATAGCTACCTGAACAGTCAGGGCCATTTCAATTCATGTGCCTAGTCTCCTTTAGTATTTGAATGTGTATGTTACTGAATTTATGTAATGCATTTGCCTCAATTGAATTTCGTATCTTTTTTATGGTAGGACTTTTTTTCTAACTTTTCTACAATCATTCCTAACTTAGAATCATCTACATTCAGACTTGATAGAATATTTGTAGTTTCTGCATTTAAATTATTTGTTCACTTATGATCCTCAAGGATTTAATCTGACCTCCCAAACATAAGAGTTGTGGTTCTATAATGTTTTAAAATATCATAGCCCTGGTGATTGGAGTAAATCCAGTTTTTTCTTATAGTCTGTACCTATTTTAGTTACAGTCTCTGTTCTTTCAGTATAAATGGAACTTGCTTCAGCCAACTGTTGACATCACAGTAAAGAAAATACAGCTAGTTTTTCCTCCTCTCAAAGAAGAAAAAAATTGTCAATCTGTCTCTTTAGCATAATGTATTTAAAGCACCGCGAAATATTTAGCTAGCTGTGCAGCCTCTCACAGACTGATCTTGCCCCATACCTATGCTATTTGTCCGTACCCACTGTTAGTACATTGACTTAATTTCTCTTTTTTTTTTTCTGGCTTTCTCATTAAATACCACGGCTTTTGGTATTCTACCTTGCTGTTTTTGTAACTGGCAGAGTCTTAAACATGTAGAACTAACTTCTTAACCACCCATGATATTCCATCTTTCAACAGGCATGTTTGTCATTTGATCAGGTTCCACTTAACAATTTATTAATAAATGTTTTGAATTGCTCCATGATTGTTTCTTGTGGATAAGTCTCTGCTCCCTGGTGTGATTTTAATTAGTAGTCCTAGCAGGCAGGGATTATGCCTTAGCACATCCTTTGTAAAGATCCTTCCAAGAAGAAACCAAAGCAAGAATACACAGAGTATGTTTCAGAGTGTGTGCAATCATTCAGCTTTTCAGTCAGTATTAATTTGAATGTTTTCTGTTTGCCATCCACTCTGCTAGGGATGCAATGTATCCATTGTGCTTACACACTAGTAGAAGGGTCAAACCAGTAAATCCGATAACCCAAGACAGTGTGATGTGGGACTTGAGAGAATTAGTATAAGTTATTATGTAGGTATGTGGTGTTTGTATGTAGAGGAAACTCTTAGGCAGCTTTGAGGTATCTGTGAAGGTGGCCTTTGAGATTATCTGATACCTAAAGGATAAATAAGAGTTGGCCAGATTTAACATGGTCGGGGAGAGGCGAGAGGATTGGGACCGGGCGCTCATTTGAAAGAAGACTCACCTCTCTAGCTGGAGGGTAAAAAGGCTCGTTAAGGCTACAGCATGGAGTTCAAGGGAAATACTGTAGAAGTGACTGGGATCCAGGATGGGCTTAAGTGTTTGGCTTTATCACAAGGTTTTGTTTTGTTTTCTGTTCTTGTTTTTGTTTTTGTTTTTGTTTTTAAGCCACGGAGAAGCATGATCAAATTTGTGCAAATTTGTAGTTAGAAAGAGTCTCTGGCTGTGCCATGGAGAATGTCTTGACAGAGAAGAGCTGTAGGGAGATAGTTTATGGTCTGCTGAAGTAATGGAAGGTAGAGATGATAGTGAGAAAGTGATCTAAACCAGGGTAGGTTAAGTGGAAGGATTCAGAAGACATTTAGCAGAGAGAGTCCTTGAGAATTATTGGTTTCAGGAGAGGGCAATTGGAAGTCCTTTAGTTCTCTGTTCTCCTCCTCTCCCTCCATCATTTATTTTAGGCCATTCATATATTTTGAGCTGTAATATCCATGGCCATAAAATAAGTACATTTGGACTTAGTAAGACACTTTAAATTTTAATATATTCTAAAATCTTTGTAGGAAGATATATAGAATACAGAGGGTAGTTTTATGTTAGAGATATTCTGTGTTAAAAGATTAAATAGCATACTTATATAAAATAATTTACAGTAATGAAAAAGTCATTATTTCAGGGAAATATAAAGATATAGTCCTATTGTAAAAATGTTATGCCATTAAACAGTTCATTGATGATGTATTTATTAGATAAGGAAGGAATGTGAACTTTTCAGTACAGAATTACCCACCCATTTGTCCAGTCTTAATGGAAATAAAAATCTAGACATAAAATACAAAGTAATGAAAACATTTGTTAGGTATACAGATAGTTCCAAGTAGTTTAAAGGTCTATCAAGGGCCATTAATGGTTCCCTAGTGAATCTGGATCAATGATCAAATGGAACAAGTTATTGCTTTCAGATTATGCTTCTTTGATAATAAATCACCAGTGTCCATTTCCCTCCTAAATACCATCTAAGCAGTTATTTTCTGCCTTCTCCTCATCCATTCTTCTCTCCTTTGTTCCTTTATTTTCTTTAAGTTAATTTGTTTCTTACCGGACCTCCCTTAAATTTTTAGACTTGAGAAGTTATCTTGAGAGGTGTAAATAATATAGAAGTGGCACCTTAGTTTTGGTCTTGGCTTTACCAAAATCAACTCTGTGTTTATGAATTTGCTACTTCTCAGGATCTTGGCTTCTATATCTGTAAAGTGAGAAAGCTGAACCAGATTAGTGATAAGGGGACTCCCACCTATGATTCTTTTATCTGCCTTTTCTTTTTCCTGGTCCTGCATATCCAGTTGCTTCCAGGCCTTTGTTCACTTGAGGGTCCCACTGATACTTGAGATTTGTTATCAGAGCCATCCCCTCATATTGAAGCTTCTATGGTTTGTTCCAGCCCCATCAGAACCAAGGAACTAAAGAGTGAATTACTGCAAAGCTGTCCCAGGGGAGAAGGAGAGGCAACACAGCAGCTGAAAGTCTCATGTTTAAATGCTTAGAACCTTCACTGAGGACAGGAAATTTGCCCCTTTGTAACATTCTATCTTGCATTTTCTTTTGTTGTTATTTTTATTTAACCAGGTAGATGTTTGAGGTTTTTATTTTATTTTTCTTTGTTTGTGTTTGTGCATTTTTTTCTTGGGATGGGAAAGGCAGAGTGGTTGCTAAAGAGAGAAAAAGAGAAACCACTGAACATTTTTTACAAATCATGCTGCCTCTGGGGACACAAGGCACAGATTTCCTTACATAGGTTGTAATTCTCTCCAAAGTCCACCATTTTCATTTTCAATTAAAGCAACTCACCTCCACATCCATCTTCAGGTACTGCTCTACAGCATCTTTGTGACCCCCTCCCTCCACTGCCAATGTCAGTCCTCCTAATATCTATCCTGGAGCTCATTTCCTCAGTGCTAATTAACCCCGCTTATAATGTTGATCAACAATCACATTTAAGCCCCCCTGGACATCATTAAGTGTTATTCTTTGAAAATATATTTAAAATAGGTTAATGTGGAAAACAAGAAAATGCCAAGTTATGTAGTATATGTTGTAACATATGTACAGTAATATCTTCCATTATATATTTTAAATGCACTACTAATAGGGTGACTTTTTACATATTGATCTGTTCAGTCTCCACGAGATGAAAGATCTGAAGAGTAATCTTTCAGCTATGAAGTCATTTGACCTGACTTGTTTTTCATTCTCATTGTGATTGCTATGACTTACTCAAGTTGACTTACTCAAGTTACTCAACTTGGAAATGGGCGTGTTGGCTTAAAAAAGACCACCTTTGCCTTAAAAATATGGTCATTGATATTAGTAGCTGTTTCAGAAAATGTGTTGCTCCAGCTATGATACTAAAAATGGTAATTTTTAAATGTTATGTCCACTCTATACAGTTTAATTATGAACTGGATATTTCAAGAAGCTCTCCTAGTCTGCTTTTTGGTGTATTTTTAATTTGAAATGGATCTTTGAACCTGTACAACTGCTGGATTAGCAGTTATTGAGTTCATTGGTTTGTCACTGGAACCATCTTCACAGCCTAACACCCTGGTAATAAGGAAGGCGACTCCAGTCAATTGGAAATAAAGCAAATAATTTCCATTAGTCCTCCCCCGCACAAATACTATCAACTCCCTAAACATCACTGCTCTCACTTCCACAGAAGCAAAGATGATGCAGTTGCAACACCTTTACCTCTTTCCTTGAAAGCTGCCGTTTGATGATTCTGTTAGCCCTGTTAGTTTTAAATTTTTTAACTTTCGTTAGTTACTTTTGTTTTACCAGTGGAGACCACACTGTTCTCCCTGCTACCCTGGGATTTACTGGATTGCAGTCTTCTAAGAAGCAAAGATCCAGGTCTAATTTATGTTTAGCAAAATAGTGTCGGACACTTGTGAGTTAGTAGAACACAGAATAGTACTAAATGACTTTGACGAGTCTTTTAATGCATGCTTTTGAATACACTTTTTGCAATGAATGGTCTTTTGTAGATCTCAAAACAAAGAAGAGAAGATTTTTTTTTGTTTTCTTTTGACCCTTGCAGTCATAACTCTTTACCTTTTCACTAAGCTCCCCCCAAAAGTGCTCCTGCTTGTTAACAGTTATCAACGATCATGCTGTCTGTACCCATCCCAGAGTAACAAGTTAATGATTTTTAAATAAGGTGCAAATCAAATGACGTGTTGTTCCCCTCTCAACCCGACAGGACTGGCTTGGGGAAGATGCAGCCCAGTAGACAATTTCACAGCTTGACCCATTTTCAACACTGACTGATAATTTTAAACCCGCCAGGAAAACTATACCAGACATTGTTATGATGAAAACAACTGGGATGGGTTGGTGGTGGAGAGAATAAGAACCGATAAAAAATTGGCCAAAGCTACATGTCAACAGAAGCCGCAGCTGCAAGGCGGGCGGGGCGCCCGGCACCTGCGTGGAGCGCCGGCTGGCGGGCGTGGCCTGCGGGCGTGGCGCCGGGGGCGTGCCCGGGGCGTGGCCAGCCAGTGGCGCCGGCGGTTGAAAGGGGGTGGAGTTGCCCTTGGAGGCGGCACCGGCCCTGCGCCCCGAGGCCCGTCGCGCCCTATCGAGCCGGAGCCTTGTGGCCCCGCGGAGCCGGCGCGCTCCCGCCTGCAAGGGGAGGGCGGACGGGGCGCCGGCACCGGCCAGGCCGCGGCAGGCGCTGTTTCTCTTTCACTTTCCTTCCCTGTGAGGCCGGCGCGCTGGAGGGTGAGGAGCGGCGGCGGCCGTGGCGGCCGCGGGGTAGGTATTGGGCGGGCTTGAAAGTGGCCGAGGGGCCGGTACCTCGCCGCGCCCGCACCCCCAGTTCAAGTTTGGACCGGGAGGAGGAACGGCACCGGCACCTCCAGGCACCTGCCGCGGCCCGCGCCGTCTGGAACCCGGAGAGTTCTTCTAGGGCGGGGGTGGCCGGCTGGGTTGGGGGCTTCGGAGGCGCGGCCTCCCCTCGGGGATGAAGAGAGCGGCGGGCTGCGAACGCCCGGCCGGGGAAGAGGCGGCGCGTTCTCCCGGGCTTGTCGGGGCCCGGCTGAGCGGCGACGTTCGCGGGGGCCCGGCCACCTGCGGGGCGGGCGGGGCGGATTTGTGGCTGGACCGCCCGGGGCTGCACCGCCGGGTCCCTCCGCTGGACGACGCGGAAAAGTTCCCTGCCGCCGCTGCGCTGTCACTGCACGGACTTGTTTGCTTTCTCTTTTGGTGACAGTGCTCTGTGGCTTAAGGCGTTCATACTGCCCCAGGTCCGGACCGTGCGTTTCTTCTTTTAGAGGACTTTCTCCTACTTGGAGCTTTTTGGCAAACCTACCTGTGGGAAAGACAGGGCCCTCAATCCCAGTGTGTACAGGGAAACCCGCAAACCATGGCGCGGATATTAAATGCTTTGCTGAAGGTCATGCAGCTCTAAGGACCAAAAACCCAGAGCTCCGTGTGTTAATTACGTTCCCTTTCTGCTACACCCTCCACACAATATTCCGAGCGGATGAGAGGATTAAACGCAGAACCTCTTCCTTGCACATTCTCAATGGCGATGTGTGGATGGAATGATGCATTTTACTTTTCCGGTTGCTTTATGTATGCTTATCTATGACTGAACAGTTAAGATAGGAAAAGTAGTTCCTGTTTGTAAAATTAAACTTAGGAAACCAACACCTTTTTCACGTCGTGTTTTCTAAGAAGTTACATTTATTATAAGAAGCCTTTAAAACTTTTTGTAAAAAAGTAACCTTATATACAAGTCAGCTATGCTGAATGTGTCTGGAAAAAGGTTAGTGACTTTCAGTTTTACTGTGAGCTGGTTTCATGTATATTGCCTCATTTAATCCTCACCATTCTTAGGAGGCTGACACTTATTTTCATTTTAAGGTTAACCTCCCCCGCCAGACTTAGATAAATTGCCCAGGTTGTATATACATTTACTAAGTTTGATCAGTTTCTATCAAAGATTTTTGTATCTAATAGAGGAGATGAAGAGTGACTATAACTATAAATCAAAATACGTAACAGGAGAGAAGTAAGGGATAAACACTACAGAGAGGTTCAACTAAGGATAGCTTTGGAGAAGGGTTTTGTAGGATCTAGACCAGTGATTTTCAACCTTTTTCATCTCATGGCACACATAAACTAATTACTAAAATTCTGCAGCACAACAAAAAATATATTTTTTGCCAATCAAAAAATAGGTATAATTTTGATTCATTCACACCGGATGGCTGTTGTCATTTTTTTATTTGACAGTCTAAGGGAAGAGAGGTCACTGACCCTGACTACCAGTAAATAGTCAGGTAAAAATTCTTACAGCACAGGTTGAAAATCACTGATCTGGGCGGAGGAGAGGGAGGACAGTTGAATAGAAGGCTTAGGGCCTGTAGAGTGGACTGTGGGAGAGAGTGATCATTATGGTTTCCCTGAGTGTTGAAGGGTGTGTTAAGGTTGGCTTGTGGAGGGTCTTATATAACAAGCTCCAAAATTTACACGTTTTTCTATTTGTAAAGAGGAGACACAGACATTCTTTGCCCATCTAGAAGCAGAATATAAGATGGACTGAAGGTAGATGGGTGAGGTAGCTTTGGATGGAAAGGAAAAGGACTCAGCTTGATTTGACTACAGACTGCGTATGGGGTACAAAATGGAAATAGGTACATTTTGATGGGGACAATAATGACTTCAGTTTTGAATCCTTTAACTTGTATAGCCAGGAACTCCTAATAGAGCAGTCAGCAGATAGTTAAAATCATTACTGCAGATGTGAAGTTGTCAAAACTGGAGTTAATAGCCTTGGATGTCATTGGTGACATCAAGGTAAGAGTTGAGGCTTCAGGACTGGATGAGTTTGTCATTATTCTGAATTAAAATTTAACAGGTTTACAAATTAAGGTTAAAGTGAGGGAAATGTTCTCTTCACCTGTTTACCAAATTTGGAACATGCAATACTTGGCTGCTAATATAATGGTATTGATATACTATCAGGAATTTAACACTGTTTTTTTCCTCATCTTTTAAATTGTTGTGGAAACAGATATGGAAAAGCAGAACCACCAAAAGGAGTAATGACCAACAATTTCATGACAGACCTGGATGCTAGTTCTCATGCCTCAGGCTATCCAGTTGGGAACTCCATACCAGCTCTTGGGATCAGACTTTCATCCAGTACTCTTTATCTGAACTACTAAAGCCAGTCCTAGTTAACTACGAATGGCTACCCAAAGGAAACACTTGGTGAAAGATTTCAATCCTTACATCACCTGCTATATCTGTAAAGGGTATCTGATCAAGCCAACTACGGTGACGGAATGCCTTCATACCTGTAAGTAACCTTTTATGTCATATACCCATCAGAAGTTATGAGTTACACTTGCTCTTTTAAAATTACCACATATTTTTTCATGTAGTTTTTAACTTTGAAAACAATGAGTACTCTAAGAATCAATTTTAAATATATATTCAGGATTATCTTTGTCATTGGGATACCAGTGGCATGAAATTTTCTTTTGTTATTTAAATTATCATAGTTGACTATTATCTGATTTTTAAATGTTCTAATTGGTTATAGTTTTTTAAAAGTAAAGTATTTTAGGTTTTTAAATTTTTTTAATTTATACTGAAGGAATTAATCTCAGAGGTTTTGTTAAAATATGCATACTTTAATCCATTTTTTAAACTACTTTATTGAGGTAAGGCTGACATACAAACAGCTGTAAATATTTAATGTCTACAACCTGATGAGTTTAGAGCTAAGTATACACTGGTGAAACTGTTATCATATCTGTGCCATAAACATATTCATCACTTCCCAAAGTTCCCTCCCAGCCTCTTATTACTATTTTTGTGATAAAAACACTTAACATTAAATAAATTCTCTTAGCAAATTTTAGCTATTCAAAACAGTATTGTACTCTTAGGCACCATGTTGTACAGTAGATCTCTAGGACTTACTCATCTTGTATAACAAAAACTTTGTACCCTTCAACTAATAACCATCAACCTCATCATCACCTGGGAACTTGTTAGAAATGCAAATTAGTAGGCCACACCCCAGTATTACTGAATCACAAACTCTGGGAGTGGGCACATCAATATATATTTAACAAGCTCTCCAGGTGGAGAGCAGGATGACAGCTAGTCGGGGGGTAGGGATTGAGCAAAAAGGAAAAAGGACTCATGGACATGAACAACAGGGTGGTGGTGATGGGGGAGAGGGGGTATAAGGGGACTAAATGGTAATGGAAATGGAAAAAAATACAATAAAGATTTTTTTAAAAACTCTACAGGTGATTCTGAAGGACACTCAAGTTTGAGAATCATTGTTCTAAGATGATATCTTGGGAATTCCTAACAAGTTTCTTTCTTACCTGCCCTATTAGTAGAGAAAGACAAATTTTTATAGCCATTTACACCAGGATTTTACATACTTTTGTGGTCCTGCCAATATGAATTTATTTTTCCATTTCAATGAAAGTAATTCCAGTACATTCTAGTTTAATGCATGTCATGTGCACAAAAGTAGACACTTTATATATGTACTAGATTTCACTTTAGCTTTACAGTAACCTTGGAGAAATTTGGAGTAGATGTGGGAAGAGAGGGTGTAAAGTTTTCGTTTCGTGGTTGTGGAAACCTAGAGTTAAGTAACTTCCCTGGTATCACATCTAATGTGTAGTGGACCTGTATTTTCCTCCAAAGCCTGTGCTCTGAGATAAAGTGCCCCCCCCCCTCTTTTAATCCTGTTTTCAGCTATACTCCATCTGCTGAACTGGCATGAAATTATACAAGTGGTTTTAAACAGGAGCGCAAAATACAATCACCTGGAAATGGTTAAAATGGCAAATTTTATGTTACATGTATTATATTAAAAAATAGAATCACCTAGGAGCTGTTTAAACATATACATGCTCAGAACTCCACCCAGAGAGGTTTGGTGGGTGTTGTGGTGAGGTCTGGGCAGGTGAGTTTTGGAAAACCTCTCCAAGTGATGCTGGTGTATACTCCTTTGGGTATTACTAGCACATGCTGTTCAGTGGGCAGTTAACTGTGAACTGTCTTGAAATACTAAGTCATTGTTGCCCTGTATCATTATTTAACTTGAACAATTACAGTTAAATATCATCCAGCAGATATTTATTCAATACTTACTGTGTGCCATGCACCATTCTAGCCATGGAAGATACAGCGATGAACAAGATAGTTAAAAAAATAAAAATAAAAATCTCTGCTCTCAAGAAATTTTAGGGGAAACTAATAATATGTGCCACATTAATGATAAATGCTATGAAGAAGAACAAAAGCAGCTTGTAGATAAGAGAGATGGGGTTATTTTATATAGAATGTCAGAGTTGACCTCTTCCATATGATGAGATATGAACAGAAACCTTAAGGGATTGAGTTCTGTGAATGTACGGGAAGAGTATTCTAGCCAGAGGGAAAATCAAGTACGAAGCCTTGAGGTAGGAATTCCCTTTGCAGGTTCAAGGAAGAACAGTTAAAAAGGCTATTGCTGCAGGTCAGCTGAAAGATTATAGGACCTTCCCCTTGGGTAATGACATGTGAGATGGAAGTGGGGAAGAGTGATTGGACTGGATGTATTTTGGAGGAAGAGCCAATAGGACGTGGCTACTCTTGAGTGGGGACTTTATCTTATACTTCCATGTTTCCCACTCTCCCAAACATTGCACCCAGACCCGGTCCACCGTTGTTGTGCTGCTTCTAACATTTGTGCATTGTTTTTATATTTGGATGTCTCTAGCAATAACTGCCAACTCTGTTTGGAAGATAAGAAGACAGTACAAATTCTTGTTTTTCCCCTACCTATTTAATATAGATTTTATATCTGTTCTCAAAGAAACAGTATTTGGGACATAATGAAATCCCAATTTAAATTTTACTTTTTTGGAGGAAAACCGCAAAATTCTAGAAGTATAAATAATCAGTTTATAAGCAAGGGTTATGTTTATGTTTGCAACAGCAATTTAAGGTGTAAGGGGGTAGTGACAGTTTAACTGCACAAGTCATTCTGGCCTGAAAAATCCCTTGGAAGTCATCAAGCCTCTTTACTGAGAGAATGAAAATGGCAGAAGTGTAATTAAAACACAGTGGTAAATCACAAGTGTGGCCTTTTATCACCAACAGAAAATATAGAACAGAGTAAATGATGGAGTCAGGGACTCAACCCCAGTGTCTAAGGAGACTTGAGGATTCTGTAGTGCCAGCTTTTATGCACTTTCCAGTCCTTGGATTTCTATTTTTTTGTTGTTGTTTGTAGTTAGGGCTTATAATGCAAAAATTTTCCCACTTGTAAAATATTCCCTTATTTATATCGATAAAATAAATAGTACCACAAAGCAGTGTTCCTCAGTAATTGGTTGGGTCTTTGATGTTACCTGGTTTTCTCATGTGTCATGTGGGACAGACATGGTAGTATTGTGATTTGGGAGCAGTATAAAATAGAAAATAAGATGGCCAAATGGGACAGGAGGAAAAGGAGAAGCATTAAGTCACATTTTGATACCTGGTAATATTTTCAATCTTGATTGAGTCATATAAAACGAATATCTTACTAAGATTGTACAAAGACTATAAGTTTATGATACTATAAGTAAAGAGTAGTTCTCATTATGAAAATTAATTAGGAAGTTTGAAATATATAAATGGAGCTTTATCATTGGTGAGCAAAACCAGGTATGGAATCTGCCCTTCTAGACTCTCTGGTCAAGTGAAGAAAGACCAGGTAATCAGTTAAGAAATGTATAAGATAAAATTGGGTGTTGATACGTGTGACAAAAATAATGAAACAGAATGATAAAATAACAGGTATGTGTCAGGATATGGCAGCAGAATGGAATGCAAGGGAAGGAAATAAAGTGTTTTGTGAAATTCCTAAAGCCACAGGTCCTAGGCCTCCTCAGGCAAAGACATTAATTTTGGGGTCTGGCTGCAGTACAGGTGCATTGGGGTGGGAAGGAGGGATCATGATTGGGTCTCCCTACTTTGACATGGATAAATGACTTTGCTTTACTCTTTTTTTCAAAATACTCTACAAAGGCAATTCAACTCTTTTTCTCGTCAAATCAAGAAGTTTGTTGCCCTCCCACTCTTCTGTTGAGAAATTCTGGAGCAGATGCTGACTGGCTTCCCTGAACATGTAGCAAGAAGGGCCGAAAGGAGCGGCAGGGTGGCTGACTGCGGCAGTCTTGACATTCTCAGCAGTCCAGCCAGGCGGAAGAAGAAAGGGGCAAGCCAGTCAGAAGGGAGGCAGAGGCAGAGGTGGCAGGGCAGGTTGCCGCCTGGGCTCCTGGCAAGGAGTTGCAGGGGAAAACTTACAGCACCCTACTAACACCGCTTCCCTTTGGCAGGCCAAGGACATTCTGTAAAAAAATAAAAATTTTAAATGAGGTAAACATTTAAAACATGAATGAGTTTTTAGTTTTAACCAGTCACTTAGCACTAGAAGAACTAAATCTATATCAACTGTGGTTATAAGTCTATAAGATAATTTTGATAATTCAACAAATCTAAGGAAATAAACATTCACACAATTATTAAATTTTTAAAAACAAACAATTAGATGTCAGGCACTTTGCTAGCCACTAGGGTAGAGTGGTTAAAAAAAGGTTAAACTTCGAACTTAATCTATCACTCTATCAAGCAAAACTTCTCATAAGACAAGAAGACATTTCTGCACACATATTTGGATCTGTGTTTTTCTTTCTTTGTGAGCTAATGTACTCTGAGACAACAACTACCTATACCCATCTCTCCCAGATCTTTATTTCTGGCACAGTCCTTTCCTCTGAGCTTCGCGATCCCATGGGATGTCTGCTCAGATGTCCTAAAGCTGCCTGGAACTCAACGTATCTAAAAATGAGTGAGTAGGATCCCAGCACTCAGTTGGCCAAACAGGAAATAGGCCGCACACTTGAGTCTCTTTACCCTCATTACCACAACAGGGACAAAGTCCTGACTGGCCCCTCTCTTTAATATCTCTTAAATCTGTCACTTCACTTCCTTCCCCTGTGACCGTTTGTTCTGGCCTTCACTACTTCTCACCAAAGTCACTGCGGCCTACTCCTAACTAGTGTCATAGTGGTGATTTTTTAAACATTTCACTGTCTTCAGCACTCTTTAACTGATCCAAAATTTCCTAAAAATAACCTAGTACCCTCAGGATAAATTAAAGCTACTTAGGTGTGACTGATTTCTGTCCCACCTTCCGAAACACACTTGTAAATAACTGGTTTAGCAGCTTGCTCTGCTTGGAGTGCACTTCTCCTATATACCTGGCTAGCAGGTACCCATTCTTCAAAAATCATTTTCACATATGCCACCCACCTGCTACCACAGACACACTTGGTTAAGTATATTCTTAGTACCTAATACTTGAGTGCTCAGTAAAAGCCTAAATGAATAAATAGCCAGTCAGTCCATTATTTTATTGTATGTTTTTTTCTTTCAGACGTTCAAATGCAGTGATAAGTAGCTTAAAAGACATGTAGACAATGTTGTTTGGGACTTAACAAGTTTTGAAAAACTGTCTTCTAAAGTATATAGGTGGGAGTCTTGTGGGTCTTAGGTAAGGTGAGGGAGAGTTGCTGGGTTGGGGACTAGAGATTGGTGGCTTTAGATTAAGGGATGCTCTATCTCTTGCACTAACGTCCTGAGAAATTTTTTGAGGTTACTTAGAGTATATTTGCTGGTGGCCGTATAGGTTGTTGACTTAAAATGGAAGACTGTTCACTTAAACTGAGAACAAAGGAGCTTTCTTCCAGCAGTTAAAATGTGAAGAATACAGTGTGTTGATTCTTAATTCTCTTGTGGTTAAAAGTCTGCTTTAAGAACCTAATGATTCTTTCCCCAGGAAAAAAAGAGGAGGTTTAGACATAGAATTCCATGGTACAAGACAGGATTTCTTCATTTTGTCCTTGGAGAGATTATGGCATGAATCCCCTAAGAATGAATTCTTTAGAAAAACACATTATTGTACTTAGTGTGAGTATGTGTGTGTGTATATATATATATACACACACATTTTATATATATATATATATATATATATATATATATATATATTTTTTTTTTAGAGCAAAGAGAAGGGAGGGAGGAAGAGAGGGAAACATTAATGTGTGAATGTGTGGTTGCCTCTTGTGTGCCCCCTACTGGGGGCCTGCCCTGCAACCCAGGCATGTGCCCTGACTGGGAATCGAACCTGCAACTCTCTGTTGTACTTAGCTTTTAACTTACACAAAGAACAAAGGTTACTTGGTAATTAGATATAGTTGATGTGACAATTAAGGAACTTAATGATTTTATGTGGTGATATGGGAGAATGAAAGAATAACTTAATCCTAAAATACTAAAATTTAAGTACTACCAACCATTTATTTATTTTTTTGAACAAGTCTCATAAATACACAAGTATTTAAGTTATGGAGAACTTTTGATACATTGATACTCGATGTTTAAAGATCTTATGCTACATATACTTACTGTTCAAGGTGCATTCACCAGACTAGCAGCATCTACCAACAGTATCACTTGGGAACTTGTTAGAAGTGCTTATCTGTGGGCTTTACTGCAGATCTCCTGAGTCACAATCTCTGGAAAGAAGGCCACGAATCTGTGTAAGGACAGTTTTTCAGGTGATTCTGTGGTGCACTGAAGTTTGAGAAACAGTGCTCTGGACCACACATTTATAATACTAGCATCTCTTGAACTAGGCAGTTTGCACTTTTAATCACGCAGTAATTAAATGCCAATGAAAGATTAAACTAATGTATGTTATTTATTGAATGTTATGCATGGGATCATGAACTTTACTTTCATTGTCATAATCTTCCCAAGGACCCTTCTAGTTAGGCAGTATTATTTAGTCATTCAACAAATGTTTATCAGCACCTACATTTTGCCAGTTTTTATTCTAGCCAGTGGAAATACAATGAACAAGACAGATGTAGTTTATGCCCTCCTAGAATTTATGTTCTAATAGGAGAGACAGATAATATACAAGTAAACATTGTAATTTCAAATGCTATGTGTATCAAATGCTGTGAGGAAAAATAAAACAGAAGAAGGTATTTCTTGAGAGTTACCATTTGAATAGAGACCAAAATAACAGGAAGGAGCAACTGATGAGAAGGTTTGGGGCCAGAATATTTCAGATTCCAGTGTTTTCCACAGAGACTCCAAAAGGTTAAGGAATGTAGCTAATGAGCTGGGTTCTGAGTCCTGGATAGCTGACTCAGACACATCTTCATATTCATTTGTCACTTTCGTAACTTGCTGCTTGGCTATATTTTCTAAAATTTCTTTAACAACATGTGAATTTAAATTGTATATAGAATGAGCCCCTTTAACTATGTTTTCATGACTGTATACCTGCCTCTCTTTCTACACACACAAATACGTATATACATACCAAGACATGATCTGAGTGTATTATTGATCCTGAATAAATAGCCATTATAATGAAGAAAACATATAAATTGAACTTTCTAATAATGTATTTTATAAAAATTGATCTTTAGAGTCAAGACTTTTTTTAGAATAAAAATCAAAGGTCTATCAAAGTTTTTGATCCCATCAAAGAACTGTTAGAACTAATGAATGAATTGGGTAAACTTGCAGGATACATAATCAGCACAGAATAATCTGTTGTGTTTCTGTTGCTGACAACAAACTACCAAAAGAGAAATGAAGAAAACAATCCCATTTGCAATTGCATCAAAAAATAATAAAATATTTAGGAATAACTTTAACCTAGGACATGATAGACCTATATATTGAAAACTATAAGACATTAATGAAAGAACTGAAGATACAAATAAATGGAAAGATATTCCATGTTCATGGATTAGGTGACTTAATATTATTAAAATGTGCCCATACTACCCAAAGCAATATACAGATTCAGTGTAATCTATATCAAAATCCCAATGGCATGTTTTTATAAAAATAGAACAATACTAAAATTTGTATAGAATTTTAAAAGACCCCAAATAGCCAAAGCCATCTTGAGAAAAAGAACAAAACTAGAGGCATCATGCTCCCTGATTTCAAATCTATAGTAATTAAAACAGTGTGATATTGTCATAATAACAGACACAGATATCAATGGGACAGGATAGAGGAGCCAGAAATAAACACGCATATATGCGCATTTAATTTACAGCAAAGGAGCCAAGAATATAAAATGAGCAAAGGATAATCTCAGCAAATGGTGGGAAAATCAGCCACAGCAAAATAATGAAACTGGACCATTATCTTATACAATAAACAGAAAATGAACTCAAGATGGATTCAAGACTTGAAAGTAAGCCCTACCAGTGTGGCTCAGTTGGTTGGAGCATTGTCCCTTAGACTGAAAGGTCACTGGTTGATTCCCAGTAAGGACACATGCCCAAGTTGCTGGTTTGATTGCCCCTGTCAGGGGGAGGCAGGGGGTGGGGGGGGGAGGTAGGAGAAGGCAATCAATTGAATTCTCTCTCTCTCTCTCTCTCTCTCTTTCTTTCTTTCTCTCTGTCCCTCTCCCCCACCTCCCTGTCATCCTCTTTTGCTCTGTTCCTCTCTCTCTAAAAGCAATAAAAAATATCCTCAGGTGAGGATTTAAAAAAAGGCTTAACAGTAAAACATGCCTGAAACCCTAAAACTCCTAGAAGAAAACATAGGTGGTAAGCTCCTTGACATAGGTCTTAGCAATGATTTTCTGAATCTAACACCAAAAGCAAAAATAAACAAGTAGTACTATATCAAACTAAAAAGCTTCTGTACAGCATAGGAAACTAGCAAAAAAAAAAAAAAATGAAAAGGCAACCTATTGAATGGGAAGAGATAATTGCAAGTCATATATCTGATAAGTGGCTAATATCCAAAATATAGAAAACTAATACAACTCAGTAGCAAAAGAACAATCTGATTTTAAAATGGGCAGAGGATTTGAATAGACATTTTTCCAAAGCCATACATATGGCCAACAACAGGTACATGAAAAAGTGCTCAACATCACCAGTTGTGAAGGAAATGCAAATCAGAACTGTGATGCAGTATCACCTCACACTGTTAGAATGGCTATTATCAAACACAAGAAGTATCATGTTGGTGAGAATGTGGAGGAAAGGGTGCCCTTCTGCACTGCTGGTGGGAATATAAATTGCTGCAGCTACTATGGAAAACAGTACAGAGGTTCCTCAAAATATTAAAAGTTGAACTACCATATGATCCAGCAATTTCCCTTCCGGGTATTTATTGAAAAAAAACGAAACACTAACTTGAAAAGATATGAACCCCCATGTTTATTGCAGCATTATTTACAATAGGTGGATGAATAAAGAAAGTATGGTATACACACACACACACACACACACACACAGGAATATTATACACTGATAAGGAAGAATGAAATGTTGCCATTTGTGACAATATGAATGGACATTATGCTAAGTGAAATAAGTTAAAGAAAGACAAATAATGGATGATTATGATTTCTCTCTTAGGTAAAATCTTAAAAATGTTTTTAAACTGATAGATACAGAGAATAGATTGGTGGTTGCCAGAGGTTGGGGGAGAAATGGATGAACTGTTTTTGTTTTGGGGTTTTGGGGTTTTTTTAGTGTAAATAAATTAGTTATCTTTTTTTAAGAAAAAAATCAAAGGCTTAAGGAGAAGTTATACTAAAGCCTCAGTGGGTATAGATATAATGTTTTAGGGTTGTACTACAGATGAGTTTGCTGGTATATTGATGTTACATATTTCAAACAGTATTTTGGCAGTAACTAGTCACTCATGAAAGTGATTAGAGTGCTCATTTTGATGATTCTTTTTAAGTAAGGAAGAATAATTATAGGTCTTAGACAATCTAGTTGTCATCTGTTATTAGTAATAATGTTAAAGAAGAATTATATCAGTTGTGTGCCTCTTCTAACTATTGAAACTATGCCTTAGATAATAAAGAATGTTTAACCAGTTGAGCAAAGTCAAAGTATCATAGTGGATGCTAAAAGATAAAACTAGGGGACAATATAAAAAATGAAATTGTCTTTCATATTGGCTTCTGAGAATAAAATTATATCTAGATCAGAGTGAGTTGGAACTGATATTAATGATGGATTGAAAGAAAATATATGACCTCAAATACATATTCAGAATTAGAAACCAGAGTCAGTGTGCAGGTATGTTTAAGAGTCCAGCAGAAAGGTTGACTGTAAACATTAAGAATAAGTACAGTCTAGCCTGTACAAAAGACAAAAGATAATTTCATTTCAATACTTTAAAGACTTTTCACAACTACTGATGCTTCATAACACTGGTTTTTACCAGATTACTATATTTTATTAAAAATTTAAATACCAGTGAACCAAAGCTATGTTCCCTCAGAGGCTCAACCACTGACATTTCTTTACTCAGTTAACAGAAAATAATTATTGCATTTTATAAAACTAAAATAGATTTTATATTGAATTATATTGAATTAACTCATTTTAGTTGTCAAAACAATTAGTAAACTCAGATTCTCTTTCCATGATTTGAAAATGTGGGCCGATTTCTGACTTGACTAAAATAGTACACTTGTGGGTCCTAGAATTGTGGCTCCCTTTGCTGTTCCTAACCCTTGTGTCCTCATTTATTCCTCAAGTATTCACTTAGCTGATCCTCCTCCAGGTACAGTTCTGGGCACTTGGAATTCATTAGGCAACATAGTAGGCAATAAGTTATATGATTGGTATAGAAAAAGGGAGAGCCAAGCTGGGTAAGAGGATTAGGGCAGTTAGTGGGAAGTCGTTACAATTTAAAATAAGCCTCTGTTTAGGGTAGACCTAATTACAAAACCTAATTACAAAAGTACCATTTGACCAGATTTAAACAGGTAAAAGAACTAGGCATTTACAAGTCTGAGGGAAGAGTATTCCAGGTACAGAGAATAGCAAGAGCAAAGCGTCTAAGGTAGGCACGTGCCCGGCGTGTTGAGAAATGGTCAGGAGGCCAGTGTGTCTGGACAGCAGTGAGCAAAGGAGAGTTCAGAGAGGTGACGGGGGTGGATGTGGCCCCAGGCACAGTGTGCAGCTCTCATAAGGCCATTGTAGGGATCTGGCTTTTCCTCTGAGAGAAATGACCCATTTCAGGCAGGATTTTGATAGAGGAATGACATTACCTTATTTAGGTTTGAAAGCATCACTCAGACTACTATTGAAAACAGACCTGGTAAGAGGCTGTTGCATTAAGTCCAAGCAACAGATGATGGCGGCTTGCACCAAGGTGGTGGTGGTGGTGATAAAACCAGGTAGATTCTAGTTATTTTGACAGTGGAGCCAAATTTGCTAATGAACTGCTTGGGAGTCATGAAAGAAAAAGGAGTCAAGGAGTTAAGTCAGTCTTTTAAAAAGTTTTAAATATTATTATTTATGCTATTACAGTTGTCCCCATGTTTTCCCCCTTTGCTCACTTCCACCCAGCTCTGGAGTTGAGGCAGTCTTAAAGGATATCTATAAGAGTTTGGTATGAGAAAGTTGAGGGACAAAGATGTCATCAGATCATATAGAAAAAGTTGAAGGTGGAAGATTAGGAGGCTGTTTTTTGAGACATCTAAATGGAGGTGTCCAGTTGGGAGTTGGACGTGGGAGTCTGGAGAATGTCAGCATATAGATCATATTTAAACAATGAGAGTATCAAGGGAATGAGTAGTCACTTCTAGATGAGAGAAGAGGACTGAGGATGGAGCTCTGGGGCACTGAAGAGGAAGGGTCAGTGAGACAGGAAGAAAACAAAGTGTGGGATCGTGGGAGGCAAAGCACACACATAGTGTCAAGGAGGAGAAGGGGTAATTGAGTCACATGTGCTGAGTAAGATGGGACTGAGAAAAGACCACTAGATTTAGCAACACAGAGGCCATGGATAATCTTGTCAAGCAGTTTCAATGCAATGGTAAGGAGTGAAAGTCTGCATAAGCGTGAGAGAATGGAAACATTTTAATGTCCTGGTTTTGATAATTATACTATGATTATGTAAGTATTTTATCTTAAGGTTTAAAACAAGTGAAAAAAAAAAGAATGGGAAGAGGGGAATTAGAGGGAGTGAGTATAGGTAGCTCTATACTCACTGAAATGGAGTGGTAGCTGCCAAGGGAAATGGGGTCAGCAATTTCTGTTTTGTTTTAAGATGGGACATATGTTTGAACGTTGATGGGAATCTTCAGTAGATAGCAAAAGACTGACGTAGGTAAAAGGGAAGAATGCTGAGGCAGTGCTCTTAGGTCCTTGGGAGGGGATCAAGTGCACAGAGTGGAGATTGACTTCAGATAGGCACATGGAAGTTCTGGAAATAAGCAAGAGCACTAAGTATAGATGCTAGTCATGTCGTGGTATGAATTATCTTTGTCTCAGTTTTTTTACTTTTGTTTTCAATAAAATAGAAAGCAAGGTCATCAGTGGAGAGTGAGATTGGGGGAGGGTATGTTGTGGATTTGAGGAGAGAGGGGAGAAGGTATTCAGAGGTCATCATGGACTTGTGGCATTGAGTATGATTGCCTGGCAGATGAAGGACCACTCCAGGTTCATAGTCATGAATTTAAGGTGAGACACCAATCAGCACAGTGTGTATTTTTCTTCCACAGCTACAATCTTGTATAAGCAGAGTATGTTGGATTTAGCCAGGATTAATAGTTTGAGCCAGTGTGATGAAAAAGAGAGGTAGAAAAGTTGAAGTAGAGAATAACAAAGTTTCCAAGAGTATGTATGAGGAAGTGATTACTCTGATTGACCACAGAATTTATATTGATCAGGAGGGGTATGAGGGCGTTGCTGCACTGACCAATCTAGCAAGCTCTACCCAAACCTTAGAGTCCCATGTGACTCCTTAAGCCTGTCTGTGAAAGTACAGCCTTCCTGGACATCTTGATCTCCCGGTGTGCTTGATGTAAGATCCTTCTGTTTTGCTGCCTGCTTCTGTCAGGGTGAAACTAAAGCATTCTTCTTAGTAGAAAGTAATGCTATCCTTGGTGTTCTCCATGAAATTGCAACTTGCGTAGGCCTTTGAAAGAAATGTGCCATTTGTAACATAAGAGAAGAAAGGTGTTTATTAGTTCCTTATATAAGTAAAACCAGGAAGTACTGTCTCATGGAAGCACATATTCTGGAAAACTTTTGTGAAGATACTGTCAGTTTCTCCTATAAGAATATTTATCAAAATCAGGAAGTTGATGCCTCTTCTCTTTGCAGATACCACAGTTTACTTGTAAACTGTTAGCAGATAACAGATAAAGTTAGCAGATAACAAATAAAGTTTTCAAAGCAGACTGTACCAAATGAGTGTTAATCAAGAAGGGCACATAAAGACAGTGACAGTGTTTAAGAAAGGGAGAAAAAGGTGCTTCTGTGTTAACAGATAAAACCAACACATTAGGATAATTTTAATAAAGAAGTCAGCATTTGATCACTTTTAATAAACAGAACATTACTAATGAATGACATCACCAAAGGCATGAGAGAAAAACTGTTGTCTTATTATCAACGATAGCAGAATTAGTGCTCAAGAAGAGAAATTTGTATAGATTACTTTGCATCATCAGAGCTGGGAAGCTAGCTCTCTGATACGTAGAGATGTGGATATATCCAAGACGGCAACAACAAATGGTCCTTGTACCCGTTGTGAAGAACACTGCCCTCCCCAACCTCTCAGGACTTGAAAATAAAGATGTAGGATAGCCTTTTGTTAAACTATGAAATCAACATACAGTAGTACTTCAGAACAGGTGTAAAGTGAGGAGACAGAATATGGTAGTTCCCAGACCAGTGGGACTGTGCTGGAATTGTATTAAACATGTAAAGTTGAGGAAGGAAGGAATGTATAATGGAGGAGTGTTGGTCAATCTTGGACCCTCCAATCCAGAAAAAGATGTATCATGCTTGCAAATATAGGCAGTTCCCATTCAGGAGAAGCAATATGTAGAAAATACCTTGAGTTGTAAGACTATCTTTAGGGTGATCATAGCTGCAGAGGATTAATACCAATACATAATAGACATTTCAAATTCCATTAGCAAGATCATCTGTCATAAGAGGGATGTATCAAACTAATCAGTCTGTTGCCATTCAATATTTGATACTCTGATTCTCCTTGTTATGATTTTATATTCATCCAGTGATATAATTTATAGTTATAGCTTACATTTATTGACTTTTTATAAGTTACCATACACTAATTTACACATTTTACATATATTTTTAATAAGATTTTATTTATTTTGTAGAGAGAGGGGACGGGAGGGAGAAAGAGAAGGAGAGAAACATCAATGTGTGGTTGGCCCTCATGTGCCCCCTACTGGGGACCTGGCCTGCAACCCAGGCATGTGCCCTGACTGGGAATCGAACTGACAACCCTTTGGTTCACAGGCCAGTGCTCAATCCACTGAGCTACACCAGCCGGGGTTACACATTTTATATATTATCTTATTGAATCCTTACAAGAACCCTGTGAGATAAGTATCCTTGTTATCTCCCTTGTATAAAGAAGCACAAGTAAGTAATGTGCCTAATGGCAGAACTGAGATTCAAATCCAGGCAGTCTGCCTCAAGATTGTCTTTTGTCTAGAGCAGTTGTGCCGTACTACCTTGGCCTCTGCATTATAGGGAGAGAGTATGTTAATCCCATATTCTTTGGATTATGTTTTGTCCTATGACAGTGATTTCCTAATAGTGAATAGTAAAGTGACTTCTGACTATGATTTGGTAGAGGTCCAAATCTTTGAATGGGTCCACCTATCAGAGGTACTAGTCAGTAAGGATTTTGTGGCCAGCTCCTGGCCTCCTTTGGCCAGGATTTCCCAGTTATCTTTTGACTGTCTTAGTGGAGAGCTTTGCAAAGTTAGAGTCTCAATGCTACTCTCAGAGATTCTGATTTAATTGGTTTGGGAGGGAGCCCATGAATCTGTTCTTTAAAAGATCTCAGTGGTGATTGTGGTGCCCATCTCAACTTAAGAACCACTGTTTTAATTGGCACATGACTCTTTCTCTATTAATTTGTACAACAGCCTAGTTCAAATCTAAGAAATGGTAAAATGAAAGATTTCACTTAGTAAGCTTTAGACAGGAGTTTCATGATGTTTGTGATTAACTGAATATAAAGATCAGTTAAAAATAAGAAATATTGATGCCAAGAACTGAGAGTTACTGACTTTATATGGTGATTTGGTTTTTAGTTCTAGAGGTGCACAGCCCGGGGATGGATGCCATCTCTGCTACACAGCTGGGCAGCCGTGGACAGCCGTGGCAGCCTACTCAGGCTCTCCAGTACTACTGCATTCCTCACTGGCTGGGGGCTGGGGCCTCAGGTGGTCACAGTCCATACCATAAGCTACCTAAAACCCTCAGCCCACAGCCTGATATTTGGTTAGTGCTCAGTCAATGTTAGCATTTGTTGCTCGTTAAGTGTTTTCTTTTTCAACTGGAGGTGGCTTTGGTGAGACTAACTCCCTTTCTGAACTAGGTGTTTCTTGTGGCTACATCTGTCTGCCTCTAGAGTGGCTGGTGAACATGAAGATTCTAATTAGTGTCCCTACAGTATAGTCTTAACCCAGACTGAGACCTTTTTATCTTGGACCACTGAGTTAACCAGTATAGCAGGTGACCAGTTAAAGAGCTTGGCATTAAATCTTTTAAGACATTTAAAAATGTGTTGTATAGCTGGAATAAATCAAATTAAAAATGAAGAATCAGGGTGTAGTTTTATAGTGATGAGTTTTATAAACATCTAAAGGAAAGCAAATCCTCACTGAACTTCTGGCTTGGATTTTCTCAGGTTCTAATTTTAAAAGCTTGTGGGAGGTAAATGTATTTACTACAGGTTTTTATTTATTTTTTTTTTTTAAGGAGTAAATAAGTTACTTAAAAGAGCTATTTTGTGCTAAATATTCAGTTTAAAAGGAATTCTAACTCTATAAGTAGACATATTTAAGGCTCCCAAACTAAGGGGTAAAGCTTTCTTAAACAAATTATTGTGGAGCAATAGAAGTAAAATTAGAAGAAAATGTATCATATAGGCATGTATTGGTTAAGCAAATGGGCTCTTGATTAAAACCTTGGCTTTCACCACCTTATTGACTGCAGGATTTTTGGCAAACTGGTGAAATTCTCTACTTACTTCCCCCATCTGTAAGAGGCCTAATAATGTCACCTAATTAATAGGGTTGTAATGAGGATTAAATAATAAAATTGTGTTGAATTAAATATATGTGGAAGCATTTAGGGTGGTGTCTGGTACATACACCCCATGTTGATGACTATAATGATGGTGGTGACACCCACCACTGAGTCATCTGAACAAAAGTGAAAACTAGAGTAAAAGTGTATTTAAACAGCTCAATTTTTTTCTTTCTAAAACTATTTGAAAAAAATTAAAAACAACTTTTTGGCCTTAGCCCCTGAAAAATATTTTTTAAATTTCTTTCACGTAACACTTAATGTAATGAGGTACATTCCTATGCCCTGTGGGATGGCTTATCTGTGATGTTTACTTGGTGGTCAGGTTTAATAAAGATGCTTAGGATGTTTTGGAGAGATGGTATTTCTACATAATGTTCTTTTCCTTTGTGAAGTTGAAAAAATCTTTAAAATTTGACATACAATTTGTGATTTCATATTAGAAAACCTGGAGTCAAGTCTCCGTGCTGCCACTCATCAGAGTAGACAGGTTACCCGGCTTGTAGGAGCCTATTCTTCATCTACAGAAGTAAAATAGCATACCGTATTTCAAATGTTGGTATGAAATACAAATTCATCTCCAGATGGGGCTCTCTGTGTCTTTCTAGAATAGTACTGTTCAGTAGAAATAAAATGTGAGCCACCTGTATAATTTAAAATGTTCTAGTAGCCACATATTTTAAAAGGAAAAAATGAAAATAATTTTAATATTTTATCTAATCAAGTGTGTTTTAATATTATCTCAACATGTAATTATAAAAATTGAGATTTTTTTTTCATGCTAAGCCTTTGAAATCTATTATGTTTTACACTTATTGCACATCTCAACTTGAACTGCCAATATTTCATGTGCTCAGTAGCCATGTGTGGCTAGTGGCTCTCATATTGGACAGTCCAGATCTAGAATATAGATTAATATTCCCTGTCAGCCTCCTTGGGCACTGGTGGGGTCTTGGTCATAATCAATTAACATAGACGTATTCCTGAAACTGTGTGTGCCTCTAGATGGATGAACTTCACATTTCTGTCTTCAGCAACCTAGATTAGTATTTTTGTCCTTGGGACGATAGGCTGGCTCAGATCAGGACTTGCCCTAGGCATATCACATGTCTCTCCATATGGCCAAAGCTATAGACAACCAGAAATTCCTCAATCCTTGAGTGTGATAAACCTTTTGAACCACAAGGATCAGAGCTCCAGGAAGGGATCAGTCTTTGTAATACCCCTTTATTTTTGTCTCTGTTTTTTTTTTGGGGGGGGGGGCGTGGTTTGCCTTCTTTCCCAAATTTCAGAGACTTTTACCCACTGTGCTAGGGGAAAGAGCAAATACTAGCAAACTTCTAAAGGAATTCAGCTTCTCTGTCCTCCACGTTGGTATGGCTTAACAAGGTGGCCCTCTCTTCCCAAACATTATTTTGACTTTTTAAAAGACTTTTAGAACCTTTTTGGTACTAAGAGATTTGGAAGACATAGGATATATTCATATCTCAGCTTTTTTTATTTGTAATGTTTTCTGCCTGATACTGTGCTTAATACAAAATTTGAGAAAATTGAAATGAAGGGTGTTTGTTACCCTAATGTCTGTATGTAATGGTAAAAAGAGATAGAGAAAGTGGGATTCAGGTGTACTTCACAAAAAAATATGCTTAGATTCACCTTCTTAGAAAGTCCTGCTCTGATCACACTATCTAAAATAGCTGTCAGCCCCCACTACTCTCCACCTTCTTTTTTTTAGTCTCACTTATTACTAAAATCCTTTATTTGCCTTCCTGAATAGAATACAGGCTCCATAAGGGAATGGACTTTGTTTTGTTTACTCCTGCATCCCAACTCCTAGTACAATGTCTGGCCTTCAGTAAATGTCTGTTGAATCAATGAAAGGAGATACCAAGGTATTATTCTCTGTATCAATGACTTTAAAACTAGATACCTACTAGAATTCTTCCTTGACCATCATTGCTCTGACTAGTGTGTGTAACATGCTTGAATTTTCAGACCTAATCTCAGTGATAAGAATCCTTTAGTGTTTACTCTTGCTCAATCATTAGATAAACTTTTACTTCTTTTACATAGTGTGGGGCATGAGGGAAAAAGAAGTCGTTTGCAATGGTGTTATAAAATGGGGTTTAGGGGAACCTCTCTGTAGTAGAGGAGTGGGTATTGGGACAGGGAAGTGGATGAACATCTTTATAGTTCAGTGCTGTAAATATGTCTAGGTTTGGGGGCAAGACAGTTGGCAAAGTAGGTAATAGGAGCTTAGGGAAAAGTGAGAGAGATTCATAGCAAGAAAGATTATTATTATTTGGAGGAAATGTAGGCTATATAGGCTTGTGTCAAAAGAAACTCACAAATCATATTTCTGTTAGTTTAGAATCTTCATTTAAAATCTTAATTTTCGCTGTCAATTTTGCAGTAATTCTTTCACTTTACCTCTTGTGCCTTTGTACCAACTTGGTGCCGCTGCCCTACTTTGTGCTCCGTGGAATCATGGACCTATACGCATAGACTCTTCATACTTTGCAAAGGCCAGAAGTTCCATCGTAACTCTTGCTTTGTTCCAGGAGCATCCTGCCAATAAAAAGTAATACACGCATTGAGAACTCTCATGTTTTTTTAATGAACTAATTATTTTGCATTAAAATAAATTTCTAGCAAAAAAAATGCAGACTTATCAGTAAAAGGAAAAACTTCTTTAGGTCCTACTTCTTTAAGAACCATTTTATTACATGAACCAGCTTTTTTATAGTAGTATGAATGAATTTGGTTTGTTAATGTAGTTAAAAAAAACAATGAAATGCTATATGCTTTGTATATTGTGGTGGTAGGCTTTATTCAGTTGGGGTTTTTTCAGTGTTACAAGTTAAAGTTTGATTAAAGATTTGTACCCTACCTATAATAGTTAATTTTTAAAAACTATTTCTAATTACATTCAAAATTCAAATGATGTGTTTTAACCTAACATCATCTTTCTTCTTAGTCTGTAAGACTTGTATCGTTCAGCACTTTGAAGATAGCAATGATTGTCCAAGGTGTGGCAACCAAGTTCATGAGACAAACCCATTAGAAATGTTGAGGTAAGTAAATGTATTTTATTAGTGCATCTAAGTAAATTACATAAATGCTTAATAATAATTTTTATTATGCATCATAATATTTGTTGGTACCTTGACTCAATTAATACAGGTTTTATGAAATGTATGGTTTTCATTTAAACATTTTATTTCATTTTAGAGTATTCTATTAAGCAGAATTAAAAAGGATGTATATATTAAGTATTTAAGAAATACATTTCCAAACTAAAAATTATAACTTTGTCTCAGGCTCTCAGAGTTAATTTAGTTGTACTATTTTCAGTACTTTAATATTCTTTAGATTTAAAAGAATATTAAATCTAAAGATTTAATATTTAATATTTAATATCTAAAGATTTAATTTAAATCTAAAGATTTAAAAGAATAATCTTTTCTTTTAAAAGATTTTATTTATTTATTTGTTAGAGGGGAAGGGAGGAAGAAAAAAAGGGAGAGAAATATCGATCAGCTGCCTCTGGTGCTTCCCCCAACTGGTGGCCCAGCCCACAACCCAGGCATGTGCCCTGACTGGGAATAGAACCAGCAACCTTTTAGTTTGCAGGATGACGCCCAACCCACTGACCCACACCAGTCAGAATGCAAAACACTACTTTTGTTGCAATATATGATATTGGAAAGAGAGCAGACTCATAGTGAGAAAGACTAATTTTGGTACTGTTAATTCTTTTAAATTTATTATATGTTCAAAAAAGAGTTCACAAACATTTATGTAAACTTACAGAATTTTTTTAAATGGCTACTATTTACTTAAGTTTAGGCACATATACAGCATAGCTCTGTCACAGATAAACTGTGTATCGTGGGGAGGTACATATCTAAATGCTGCACTAGATGTTCTCTAGATAGCCTTATGTAATTTTCATTTCTGGGTGATGTTTGCCATCATTCCATAAATCTGGATTTGCAAGTTTTACATTTCAGACTTCTTTTCTGTTTCAGTGCCTGTAGTTGTATTAATTTATCTGCTGGTAAATGTCTAACCCAATGTTTTTCAAAGTGTGGTCCCCAAGCTATGAGTATCTTGTTAGAAATGATCATTCTCAGTCCCCACCTCAGACTTGCTGAGTCGGAAACTGAGAGTGGAGCCTACTGTGGGTAGCCCTCCAGGTGATTCTGAAATGTTAACATTGAAACCATTGTTCTACCCTATCCTGTAGTCCTGAGCAAGACTTCTGTTGATTGGGTTTATATCCGTGCTTCTCAATCAGGGGTGATTTTGCCCCTGCCCCAGTGTACATCTAACAGCGTCTGGGAGCATTTTTGATTGTCAGGACTGGGTGGGTGCTACTGGCATCTAGTAGGTAGAGGCTAGGGACGCCAGGTGCTGCTGAGCATTCCCCAATTCACGGGACAGCTCCCCCTTCCCCAGGATCCAGCCCAGCATGTCAGTAGTGCTGAGGGCAAAAACTGATTTAAATAATTCAGAGGAGACCAGAACAAACTTTTTCTGTCAGATAAAATTTGACAAAATTTTTTCCTGATTCTTTCATAAAAAACTGTAAACAAATAGCACTTCAAAATGGACTAGGTAATAATTACTATGTTGTAACAAATTATCTTAACTTTTGGTTTTGACTGTTAGATACGTGAAGGAATCCAGTCACAATTTAATTAAATCTAATTCCCTTGGCTAAAATGTAGCATCACATTTTTTAAATTTTTATTTTGAAATAATTAAAAATTACAAATATTTGCAAAAATAAAAGTAGTACAAAGAATACTTGTATTCTCTCTACCCAGATTAATATTTTATCTCATTTGCTTTATCATATGCTCACATTTTTGCTCTGTGTTTTTTTTCTGAATCACCTGAGGATAAATTACATACAGCAGTACCCTTACCTCTGAATACTTTAGTGCATATTTCCTAAGAATAGAGATGTTATCTTACATAACCACAATATGATTACATTGGTATAATACTTTAATTGCCTTCCACATTTCAGTTTTTGTTAGTTTATAATGACATCCTTTATAGAAACAGGTTTTTTTCTTCTAAACCACTAAAATTGCTATGAAGGAATTTTTTTAAAAGGCAAACTCAGAGATAATAAGAACAAGAACATCAGCATTCCTGGCACCTAGGATAACTCCTGGAATGTAAGATTCTCAATAAATACTGTTTGAAAGGATGAGAAATGACATAGAAAAATGGGAACTGGGAAGCCGACTGCTGATGGTGATGGTTGAGCAGACCCAAGAGACCTGAATGTATGAGGAGGTGATGGGCGGGGCCGGGGGGTGGCTCTTTACCAGCTAAGATTAAAGATGGAGAAAGAGGGCTGTAGGGGTTTGAGGAGCGAAAAAAGTATGTTGTTTTGTCCAGGAAAGTGAGAGAATAAATGGGCTGGGGAAATGTTTGATTCCTGGCACCCTTCAAGGCACATTGGGGTTATAGTTATGAATGGGAAGGGCTGTAGGTATGGATTTTTTTTCCCAGCCATGGGTGTCAAGTGCAGCGATAATCGAGAGGTGTATTTAAGTACGGTTGTGGTTGTACCAAATAGTATTCAGCAAGTGCGTAAAGGACAAAGGAATCGAAGTATGTACATGGATGTGGCTTTTATTGACTGACTGTGGAGTAAACCATTCCTAAACCGGGTCAGGAGGGCAGAGAGGACACCAGATTGGGGAGGGATATCTCAGAGGAATAGAAATGAAAGTGGTGGATTCCTGACCTGTTTGTACATAAGTGGGAAGAAATTCTTCTAGAGAATTTAGGAATAGGTGCATAGTAATTGCTTTCTTGTTTTTATTTTCCAACTCCAGGGACAGGAAAAAGCTGAATGAGGGGGCATCTGTAGTCATAGTACACTGTGAATATTTGTGTAATCATAACCATATAAATACTGGCTATTTTAAAAAACGGTCATAAGACTGTGTCAGAAGATAAAAGTAAGGAAAAGGTGTATGTTAGGAGGAAAGGAGTGGGGAGTGCAGGATATCTGAGAACTCAGAGAACTAAACCTTTATCTTCCCTAAAAGGATGTCAGAAAAATCAAGCATGGCTTTGGTGTGTATGTGTGGTACATATATGTGTGTACATACATATACATGAAAGTGAGTATAACAAGAAACAGGTTGGATTTTAACATGATTGCCTCTTAGGTTGTAGGAATCAGGATGAGAATGTTCTATTTTAATATAAGATTTGTGGGGAGGTTTGACTTGTAAATTATAAATATGTATTACTTTGATAAAAACAAAAATATTAAGAAGAAAGAAATGCTACTTTTAAGTACTACTGCTATTAAATAGTCAGGGGAAGCTCGGTGAACAAGTTAGTATTTGAGTTAAGTCTTGAAGAATAAGGTAACAGCGGTTTGGTTGGAGAGCAGGAAAACAGTAACTGAGCCAGGAGAGAGAGTGTGAGGGAGAGACAGATTGCGAAACACTAGGCATTTTTGCTGGCTACAGAGGAGAGATGGCAAGATAATGACACCAGTTATGGTTTGTAGGTTGGATTCAAGTTATGTAAACACTTGAAGCCAGGTGGTGGGAAGAAATTAGTTCTTGAGCAGGCAAATAATGTATCTTTCTTAAGCACTAATTTGATTATTATGAGCAGGTCAGATTAAAAGAAAATAGCCCAGCGCTGTCCTAGTCTAAGTAGTGCGGTAACGGAGAAACTAGGAGGGTAGCAAGTACGGGAAGATGAGATGGAGAACACCTAGAAGGAGCTGTCAGTGGGCCTTGGAGATGTAAACGTGTGCATTGAGAGTGGTGGGGAGAGGTGTGTGTGTTAAGAAAAGTCTTACATTCTGAGCCCTTTTGGAAAGAGATGCAGTCTTCTTTGTAAATGTAACTTTTAAATAGTAAGGCAGTAAGAGTGGTGTTCAGTATTTTGTGGGTGGATTGATGAAACAGTGACACCGATGAACGGAAGGAGCTGCTTGAAATACTCAGCATCTGTTGGGAATGTGGAACTTGGGCTCTGCAGAGAGATGGAATGTGTGTGTATGTAAAAGTTATGTGCTTTATGTGGTAGTTTAATTATAATTAAATATATAATTTTAATATAAATATGTGTAAGTTAATTTAAACATGTAAGTTACCTGTTGATACAGAGTCACAGAAGTGGATGAGGTCCTCAAGGAAGGCAGCCTACAGGAAAGGTCAGAGCGTGCAGAGCACAGAGCAGTGAAAATACTTGATTTAGGGGTGAGTGGAAAAGAAAAATACTTAGGGAGAAGAAGAGTAGGAAAAAAAAAAGAGAAAACCAGGAAAGGACATTTTGAAGGAGGCAGTTTTAGACAACCTTGTCAAACTGCTTCAGAACAATATAGGAGAAGAATGACTACAAAATAATTTTAAAAGTTTAAACCTATCCAGTTGGAAGTTATGGATGATTTGGGGAGTTCAGTGGAGTAAAGGAAGCAAAACAGTATGTGACAGAAATCATGTCGATGATGCTTTAGGAGATTTTCCAATTGGAAGAAAAGATTGGGAAGCAGTTAACAGCTTGAAAAGACAATAAGTTAAATGTAGGTTGGGTATTTTAAGATTCAGGGACACTGTATGTGTCTGCAGTTAAGGAAGAGGGATGCTGCTGAGCGGGATGAGGGTATGAAGAGAGAAGAGGGTATTGTGGGAGCAAGAGAATTAGATTAAGGAAGCGAAAGCCATGACAAGGAAGTGTTACACTCTTATCCAGAAAAGAAAACTAGAATCATGTCAAGTGGAATATTTACGTTTTTTATCCAAGAAGTGAGAATGACTAAATGACCTAAATTTCTTAGAACAGAAAGTAGAGTTTATTTCCTTTATAGGAAAGAGCCAGAGTTGTGGTAGAGATTTTGAGAGTGTACACCAGCTATTGCTGCAAAACCAACCACCCCTTACATGTCATACCTAAACATTTGTTTTTAAAAAGCATTTCTTATTCCTCACAATTCCTCATTTCACAGATCTAGGTGGTTCTTCTGGTCTTGGCTGAACTCCCTCCTGTGACTGCAGTTAGCTGCTGATTGAATAGATAGAGGCCACTCTGCTGACCTCAGCTGGGTTCTGTCATGCTGGGATGGGCTGTCAATGAACTCATCTAAGATGGCCTTGGCAGGGCAGCTCAGTTGTTTTGTGCATGGTGCCTCATCCTTCACACCTGTTCTCATGGCCGGCAGGATTCTGAGAGAGCAAACAAAAGCAATGCGGTGCCTCTGAAGGCTTAGGCTCAGAACTAAGCACAGTGTCATTTGCGTCATAGTCTACTGGCCTAAGCATATCTCAAGGTTAGCCCATATTCTTGGGGTGGGCAGATTAAGGGGTGGAGTTTAAGTTTTTGTAAACAATGTACCACTGTGGGAAAAGCTAGAAATAGGTGTGCTGCACGTGCAGAGGACTTTGGTATAGGTGTGCTGAAACTGTGCATGTTCTGCATGTTCTATAAGGTGGAGATCTCAGACTGTTTATTTATTTGATTTTGATATCTTCATTGTTAGCATATTCTCTTTTCCCCTTTGGAAGGTTGGATAATACATTAGAGGAAATCATATTTAAACTGGTCCCTGGACTGCGAGAACGTAAGTTGCTCTTTGGCTTCTTGCAGATTTGCGTTTTATGAAACCAGCATTTCTATTACATATTTTATGATTGATCTGTTATTTTTGTACTTCTTTTTTTCTTTTAAATTAGAAGAACTTCAGCGTGAATCTGAATTTTGGAAGAAAAATAAGCCTCAAGAAAATGGACAAGGTGACTTTTTCTTACATCTGTATCTGACAGCATCTTTCAAATTGGCTAGCTTTTTGTATCTTTGGCGAACTAATGTCTCTCTTCAAGCTCAAATTTCTCCTGTACAAAATTCATGTAGTCCTTTATTCATATTATGAACCTTTCTCTTATTATGAAACTGTTATATAAAAGCCTGAGACCACTCCAGTTCAAAGTGATAGGAAGTAGAGGAAATGGACTTTGGGAAGAGAAAAAGGAGGTAAAGCAGAAATCCGACTACTGATTGCAGCAGTATTTGCTGGGGAGTCAAAGGAAGCTGAAGTAAGAAAGAGCTGTGGCCTGAGAGTGAACAGTGAGAGGTTTTGCCTTATTTTATTTTGTGCATTGGTTTGAATAGGAGAGGGAACTGCGATGTGGCTGAAAGAATAGCAAGGGGGTCTTGGAAAGAAGTTTTCATAGGTGGAGCTCATCTATCCTGAAATTTGAAAAACATTTCTAGGTGCAATTCTTCCCATCATCACTGTTCAAAGTCCAAATTTCTCTTCTGGGTCCCAGGAGACTCAGCAATCAGTGAATTTTTTATAGTTTTAGCAAAGTAGCAAACATTACTGGGCAGAGAAAAGACTTTTAGTAAGTATGTAATTCACACATAAAAAAAAGTACAACATACCTGAAATTATAAGGAAATGGTATCATTTCCCATTAATTAATACAAGATTTATTTCAAGATGACCTAAGTGCTACTGAAATCTTTCAACAATGTGTGTGAGTTTTTATAGACTCACTTGTGAGCTCAATCTCCCACCTCTGGTTTTCCCATAAGATCAAAGGATTGTCAATTATACATAATTAAAATGGGTGAGAAAATGCTCTTCCTCTTTTCATTTGTAAAATGAGGATCATAGTTTCATTAGTTTAATTTAACTGTGCAGGGCTGTCTTTGTGTATTGGGGAAAGTTTGAGCATAGTTTTCAATGACTGGGATAAGGTGGAAAGGGATTATTTTTTTATCTATGACCACAAAATAAGCCTACAGAAGAGGAATTAACTAAAACAAAAACCAAGCCTGAGAAAAAATGGCTTAACTAAAGGCTTGTTTCACCTAAGTGTAAATTGCAATTTAGTGCTATAGTAAAAATATAGATGATATAAAGTTGACTAAATGTTCGTTTTTGACTACCTTTTCAAGAGTACAGGGTTCCAAGGGATCAGCATCAGAAGCTATGTTGTAAGTTTTGTTTATGACTCTGTATCTTACAGATTCACTTGTTAAGGACTACAGCCTACTTTGTGTTTTTCTTCCTTTTCCCATTATTTCTCCCTCTTATTTTAAAAATATTTTTTTTATTTATTTTCAGAGAAGGGGGAAGGCAGGGAGAAAGAGAGGGAGGGGAACATCAATGTGTGAGAGATCCATTGACCAGTCAACCAGTCGCCCCCAACCAGGGACCTGGCCCACAACCCAGGCGTGTGCCCTGACTGGGAATCAAACCAGCAACCACAAAATAAGCCTACAGAAGATGAATTAACTTAAAAAAAAAAAAAAGCCTGACAAAAAATGGCTTAACTAAAGTGCCCCTTTGGTTTACAAGTGGGCACTCAGTCCACCGAGCCACACGCCAGCCAGGGCCCTCTTTCTACCTCTTTATTTTGTAATATTTGGTCATTAGTTTCAGTGGAGAATTTGGGTCTGTTCTGGGAGGTAGGAGTGTGGTTCATGAGAGGCAACTACTGTCTGTGTGGGTTCCATATAAATATGTAGAAGAAACAGTGCAAAAGAGAACACACTTGCTTTCTGTGAGACACCTGTAATGCTTGTATCACAGTCAGTACAGAGGAGCTAACCTGTTGGGTTCTCCCCCACCCACACTGTCCTGTACTGTGATGCTTGGCTAGCTAATTCTTTCAAGTTTCAGCTTAGAGATATTTTATCTGGAAATTTCCCTTGAATCTCTGCTTCACCCCAAAGTTTGAGTTTATTAGCTTTCATACATGTGGCCACGCCGTCTATTTTACCTCTTCCATCAAAGGCCTTATCTGACTTCTCCATCTATTTTCTTTACTTTTCTGAATCTCCTCCTGTCCCTGACCACTATGAGGATGAGGATGATGATAACACCCTAGTCTTAATATTGTTCCCTCAAGCCTAGCATAGTGCATATCTAATAGAGTTAAAGGTACAATCAATGAATGAATCAACAAATATAGTTGTATTGTATGCAGGCTGAAGTTATTTCATAACTTAAATACATTTGGATATAATGTGAAGTATACCATTCAGATTTCTTTAATGGAGTTTTAACTTGTTATATAGCTATGTACATATTTAAAAAGATAATTCAACTCATACTCAACTAGCTGATTTTATGAATATTAATTTTAAATTTTGAGAAGTTAAAGAGAACATTTTATAGCAGTGATTTTCAACTTTTCTCATCTCATGGTACACATAAACTAATAATTACTAAAATTCTGCACACCAAAGAATATATTTTTTGCTGATCTGACAAAAAGGTATAGTTTTGATTCATTGTCAATTTTATTTGACAGTCTAAGGGAAAAGAGGTCAATACCCCTGATTAAAATAGTCGATATTATAAGTTTTGAAATTTCTTGTGGCACACCAGCTGGAAATTGCTGTTTTATAGTTTTAAAAAAGTACTTGGTTTTGAATTCGAATATATATATAACTTGGAAGTATTTTTTATATCCTGTTTACTTCTAAGTGATCTAATCACTAGTTGCAATTATTTTTGTGACCAAATAAACTAGTTCTGAATCTTTTGTTTGGATGTCCCAGTGAACCTAGACATCTTAGGCTGGGTTAACAAGTAACTGATGGTTTTTAAAAATATTGTCATTGTTGAGTTAGTTGGAACATTTTAAAGGTAAAGAATTTAACGTTTTTTTGTTTCAGTGATTAATATATTGTTGTTTCACTTTAATATCAACTTTGAGTTGATCAATTAAAGATCAATTAATCTTTAGTTTCAATTTTACAGATGATACTTCAAAAGTTGACAAACCTAAAGAAGATGAAGAAGGTGATGAAAATCAGGATGATAAAGACTATCACAGAAGTGACCCACAAATTGCTATATGTTTAGACTGTTTACGAAACAACGGACAATCAGGGGACAATGTAGTAAAGGTGAGTGGTCTAGTACAGTTGTATTTTTAATAATTATTTTATAGTAAACCTTTGATAATTTGTTGATGAATTTTCCTAATGTTTCAAAATGTTTGCTGTTAAAGTTTTTAATATAATCAAATAGAAAACCATTCTCTAGCCATCCCATACCTACAAATGGCCAAGCAGTTGCTTCAGGCACCAGATTTCCAACCCGCACAACTGAACTGTCCTGGGCCAATGCCACCACCTAGTGGCTGATGCGGAGAATCACACCTCTATTTCTCCTTCCCACCTCCTTTTTATGCCTTTGTTGGGAGTTCGTATGCATTTTTTCCTTTTCTAAGTATGATAACTAACTGACTCAGATCATTTCATGTTTAAAGTCCAGAACTTTTAAAGTTCTGGAAGGCTCCCAGATTATTTTCTATAGACTCTCCATTTCTAACGCTGTTTCTCTGTCTGCTAATTGAACCTTTTTGTAAAGGACCTCCATACTAGACAGTTTAAAACACCCTACTTGCTTTTAATTGCAAGACACTTTTGTTTTCATTGTAAAAGTTTACTACTTTACCACGTAAATAGATTTTTGTCACTTTGTCCTAGTAGATAGATGTCAGCCATCAAGAATATTGCTACTTTCTTTGTATTCCGTGTTTTATTCAAATAACTATATTCAATGTCTCTTCTTTTACTTCCACTGTATAATCTGTAGGCCAGTGGGTTGAATTTTCACTAACACATTTTTTTAAAGATTTTCTTTGTTTCTTCTTAGAGAGAGAGGGGAAGGGAGAAAGAAAAAGTGGGAAAGAAACATCAGCGTGAGAGGTGCTGATCAGTTACCTCTCGCACCCCCTAAACTGGGGACTTGGCCTGTAACTCAGGCATGCGCCCTGACTGGAATCAAACCAGCAACCTTTTGGTTCCCAGGTTGACATTCAGTCCACTGAGGCACACCAGACAGGGCATGAATTTTCACTAATACATTTAATGATATTTTCCTTTTAGGAAATTAAAACCATTTTCATCTTAGATTAAGTGTTCCCAGCATCTTGCAACAAAGAATATGTGAGCACAGTGAGTCAGTGAATACTAATCAGCTGTGTGGATGTGGGACAGTGAAGATATTTAAATAAGAAAAAAATTTTACTCAGGGAACTTTGGTGAGGTCTTATATAAATAAACAGTATAATACAATAAGATAATGATTTGATTAATAAAGTCTGGTTGGATAAGGCATGTCATAAAATGCAGAAATCTTTTGAGATGTGGCCGTCGTGCCTATTAATCTTCCTAGGTTTCTCTGTTGTTCTTATGCTCTGGTGGATCACCCATTCTTTTTTGTAAGTCTTTTTATCGGGTTTTTTAATAACCTTACATTTCTCTCATTGCCAGTCATTTCTGTAATTCTCATTTTGGGAGGTTCTTCTTAGTAGAGATTTGATCATCCTTTAATTCTTGAATACATGAGTTATTATCTTGTAGTGAAAATTAAGTCAATAGAAAGGCTGAATTTCTTTATAAATAAATGTAAAGTATACTTCTTTGCAGGATTTCTCATAAGTAAGTGTCCCAGTTGGGAGTTTCCTTAACACCTGAAACTGCACAGATTTAAAGACAGATTTATTGTACTTTCACCTAACTTTATTCCAAACATGCAATTTCAGTTACCATTACCATCTTTCAATGAATCATACAAGTTCAAAACCTTGGAGTCATCTTTGACCTTTTACTTTTTCCCTTCAGCCTGTCATAAGTCCTGAAAAATTCTCCAGTCTAGTGCTGCTCACCTAATATATAGATTATTCAATGTAGTCTCTTAAGTATTTTTTGTACCTTAATTTCTTTTATCACCCAAGGCTGAGTCCACAGCCTGAGTGTGCTTAAGGTAGAGAGTAAAGGCCAGAGTCAAGGCTCAAATCAGGGCAGATAGTAAATACTTTAGGCTCTGTGGGCCATATAGTCTCTGTTGCAGCTGCTCACCTTACTCATTGTAGCCCTAAAGCATCCACAGACGATGGTGAATGAATGGCATAGTTGTGTTCCAATAAAACTTTACTTAAAAAGATAGGTGGCTAGCCAGATTTGGCTTGAGAGCTGTGGTCATAGTTGTGATCTTCTGGCCTGTAGAATCAAGTCTTAACACCTTAAGAGAGTATTCGAAGCCTTTAACTAACTAGACCCTATCTTGATAAGTTTATCTGCTATTGTACCCGTCAGTGAAACTTCTCAAGACAAACAATTATTGCTTTATATATGAGTGCCAAATATGTTGGCACTCATACCTGACAAAGGACTTTCTGCGTCCAGAATGTATAAAGGCTTAAATTTAGAATAATAAACCCCTCAAATTTTGAACAATCTTTCTTTTTTGGCATGCTCTTACCTCTTCTCACCACCTTCCTGTGCTTCCATCAAGACCCCAGCAGAGACCTCTGTTCTTTGTGAATCCCATCTCTGAAATTCTGTAGGATTTGCATGTCACTCAATTAGGGCTTAGTTTGTTATTTATTAAGTTAGCGTTTATTGTGTTTCTAAAGGTACCAGGCACTGATGCTGGGGGTTTTTTGTTTTGTTTTGTTTTTTTGGCATTGTCTTTAGAACATAATTATAAACTCCTTAAAGGCAGGGAAGCAAGGTCTATTTTCCTTTATAGCCTCCTCAGCCACTTATTCCTTTGCAGTAAGATGTGATTCCCAAATGTGGTGGTGGAGTAGACACATGTATCGTTTACATGGTATAGCTACTGCTTTTATAATTTAAAAGCCAATGCTAAGAACAGGAAGGCACTGAAAATAGTAAAGACCTCCAAAAATTTGCTGCTCCATAAAAGCAATTGAAAAACAGCCAAACAAACCCTTCAAAATCAACTTCTTCGGAATTCTATCATTCACCAAAGACTTGCAGAAATCCATGGAGCAGTTAATCAAGAAAACTGTCTGATGTTGCGCCATTTTACCTTACCTTGGTCCAGTCCCCCACTCTGTCAGGCACAGAAGGAGCAAAAGAGAGGTGGAGCTCTTTCAAAGCCCAATTGCCAAATAATTGTCATTATTTGAACTATCTGGTGGTTCCTGGAATACTCCACTTACAAGAGACTTTGAAAAGCTTGGACGTAATCTTGGGAATCTAGAAGAGCAAGCACACACATGCTCAGAAAAGTCAGAAAGACACAAACAGGTTGTTAAGCTCTCCCCTGTGGCTGACCCTAAGGCTCTGCACAAGCAGGAGGTGAGAACTAAGGCAGAGTTTTCAACAACCTGATTTACTGTTGGAGGCGTTCCCCAAAACAGACGCAGAGTCCCTCAGCAAAGACTGGAGACTTAATTTTTACAAGTGTATAAGGAACTATTTGTTCCATCATTAGCTAGTCACTAGATGGAAACTAGCGACCATATTCTGTAAAGAATACACACTTACAGAATTAGTTTAGGTAAGTCATTAAAAAGAAACAATAAAAAGCAGCCACAACAAGAAATCCTGAGGGAGTAGAGGGAGTCTGATTATCCAAGGGTGTCATGTTATATTATTTAAGGTGTTCAATTAAAAAAAAATGAGACAAATACAAACAAGGAAGTGTAGTGCATATACAGGAAAAGGAGCAGTCAATAAATCTGTCCCTGAAGAAGTCCAGGCATTAGACTTACTAGATAATAGATTTTAAATCATCCATTTTAAGTGTGCAGAGTACTAAAAGAAACCATGTCTAAACATCTAAATGAAAATATAAGACAATTTCACCAAATAAAATATTAATAAAGAGAAATTATTTTTAAAATATTTTGGAATTGAAAAGTATAACTGAAGTGAAAACTGCACCATAGAGGCTCAACAGTAGATATGAACCATAGGAAAAGAACCCAAAAACTTGAAGACAGATCACGTTTATTCAATTTGAGTAACAGGAAAAAAAAAGAATGGGTAAAAATTAATGACTTCTCAAAGACCTGTAGAACACTATCGGACTTATCAACATACACATAATAGAAATTTCAAAAGTAAAAGAAAAAGCAAGAGGGGCAGCCCCGACCAGAGTGTCTCAGTTGGTTGGGCATCATCCCGCAAAGCAAAAGGTCCCAGGTTCAATTCCCAGTCAGGGCGTATGCCTGGGTTGCCAGTTGGTCCCTGGTTGGGGCACATATGAGAGCAACTAATCAATGTTTCTCTCTCTCTCTCCCTCCCTCACCCTCTCTATTAAAAAATAAATAATTTTTTTTAAATGAAGAGGGACAGAAAGTATAATTGAAGAAATAAGGGCCAGAAACTTCCTGAATTTGATAAAAGCATTAAAAATCTAAGAAGCTCAACAAACTTCAGGCATGATAAAAAAAGAAATTAATAGCAAGACATCATAATCAAACTGTTGAAAGACGGAATCTTGAAAGCAACAATAAAGAAGTGACTCATCACTTACAAGTGATCTTCAGTAATATTAGCAACTGACTTCTCATCAAAAGATAGAGGCCAGAAGGCAGTAGGGTGACATAAGCAGAATGATGAGAAAAAAACAGAACTGTCAACCAAGTATTCTATGTCTGTCAAACAATTTGTATCTTTTAAAAAGGGAGGAAATATTAAGATATTCCCCAATAAAAACTAACAGAATGTGTACCTGCCAGACCTTATCTGCAAAAAAATAGTGAAGGGCATCCTTCAGGCCTAAATTAAAGGACCCTAGACTGTAACTCAAATACACATTAATAAATACAGAACACTGGTATAGGTAACTACACGGTTAAATATAAAAGACAATGTATTTTTTGTTTCTAACTTTTTTTTAGAGAGGGGGCAGAGTAGAGGTATATAAGAGTAAATATTTGTATACTATTGAAATTAAGATAGTAGTACTCCAAACTAGATTATTATAAATTTAGATGTTAACTGTAATCCTGAGGGAAATCACAAAGAAAGTAACTTGAAAATACGTAGGAAAAGAAGTTCTAAGGCATTTAAAATAATATATCTTTAACATGAAATAAAGCAGTAATTGAGAAATGGAACATTTAAAATAGAAATAGCAAAGTGGCAGATAAAAATCTTGCCCTATCAGTAATTACATTAAATGGAAATGGATTATACTGTCCAGTGAAAGACAGAGATTGGCAGAATGGACAACAATACCTGGTACAACTATAGGCTGTCTACAAGAGACATACCTTAGACTCAAAGACACAAATAGCTTGAAGGTAGATTGGAAAAAGAAATGCCATACAAACAGTAACCAGAAAAACAGCAATGACTGTAGTAATATCAGAAGAAAACGGACTTGCAGACAAAAATTGTCAAAGACAAAGAAGGAAATTTTTGAATGACAAAAGTATCAATCCATCAAGAAAATACACAGTTAAACATAAATGTACCTAACAGTAGAGCCCCTTAATATGTGAAGCAGAACTGCCAGAACTGAAGGGAGAACGGGTGGCTGAACAATACACCACCCTTTCAGTAGTAGATAGAACTAGGCAAAGAGGTCCAGAAGGAAACAGAAGATCTGAGCAGCACTAAAACTAGCTAGACCTAACAGACATTGATAGAATACCCAAGAACAGCAGAATACACATTTTTCCCAAGTGCACAATGAACATCTGCCAGCATATACTATATCTTAGGCCATAAAACAAGTTTCAACAAATTTAAAAGGATTGGAATCAGTCCAGGGGCAAAAGGATGGTTTAGCATATGCAGATCAATCAGTAAATATGGCACATTAGCGAAACAAAAGATAAAAATCATACGACCTTATCTGTAGATGCAGAAAAAGCATTTGATGAGACACAACATCTATTTATGATTAGAATACTCAAAATGCATGTATAAGGAAAGCACCTCAAGTAATAAAGCCCATACGTGACAAATCCTCAGCTAATATATTCAGTGGTGAAAACTGAAAGCTTTTCCTCTAAAACCAGGAACAAGACAAGAATATCCACTCTCACCTCCCTTCTTCAACATAGTTCTGGAAGTCCCAGCCAGGGCGGTTAGGCAGGAGAAATACATAAAAGGCATCCAAATTGGGAATGAGGAGGTAAAGGTGTCACTTTTTGCAAATGCCATGATTCTGTATATAGAAAACCCTAAAGACGCCACCAAAAAAGTATTAAACACAATAAACAAATACAGCAAAGTTGCAGCACACAAAATTAATGTACAAAACCCCACTGCATTCCTATATACTAACAATGAAATTTCAGAAAAAGAAATGAAAAAAACAGTTCATTTTGCAATTGCAACAAAAAGAATAAAATACCAAGGAATGAACTTAAACAAAAGATGTGAAGGACTTACATACTGAAAATTACAGAGTATTATTAAAAGAGACTGAAAAAAATGTATAATAAAATGGAGAGATATTCTATATTCATAGGTTGGAAGAATCAACATAGTTAAAATGTCCGTATTACCCAAAGCAATATACAGATTTAATGCAATCCCCATCAAAACCCCAATGTTATTTCTTAAAGAGACAGAACAGAAAAAAATCATCAGATTTGTATGTAACCACAAAAGACTCCAAATAGCCAAAGCAATCCTGAGAAAAAGGATGAAACCAGATGTATCACACTGCATGATTTCAAATTATATGACAGAGCAACAAGAACCAAAACAGCACGGTATTGGCACAAAACCAGACACATAGACGAGTAGAACAAAATTGAGAGCCCAGAAATAAAACCACATGTATATAGACAAACAGTTTTTGACAAAAGAGCCAAAATACACAATGGAGAAAAAAGCTTCTTCAATAAATGGTGCTAGGAAAATTGGAAAGCCATATGCAAAAAGAATGAAACTTGATTACAGTTTGTCCTCATACAAAAATTAATTCAAAATGGATCAAAGACCTAAATACAAGAGATCTGAAACAAACAATTGCATGGATGAAAACATAGGTACTAAACTCATGAACCTTGGTCTTAGAGAAGATTTTATACAGGGTCTGGCACAAATAATGCCTCTTTTTAATTATAAAATCTTTTATTACAAAATCATAAGCATGTAATTCTGTAACATAACAATATCACACTCGAGCACACCATATGACATTTTAGGTGAAATGTTCAAACTAAAACTACAAATTATTACACCCATATTACTACCCTACAACCACTCTAAGGCATTACTTCTGCCGGACCCTGTATATTTGACTCTAAAGGCAACAGAAGTAAAGGTAAAAATAAGTGCATGGGACTATATCACACTAAAAAGCGTCAGCACAGCAAAAGAAACGACCAACAAAACAATAAGGCAACAAACCAAATGGAAGATGATATTTGCAAACAGAAACTCCAACAAAGGGTTAATATCCATAATATATAAAGAACTAGTACAACTCAACACCAAACAATCCACTTAAAAAAATGGGCAGAGGACCTGAACAGACACTTGTCCTAAGAAGGCATATGAATTATCAAGAGATAATTGAAAAGACACTCAGCTCCACTGGCTATTGGGGAAATGGAAATCAAAACTACAATGAGACACCACCTCACACATGTTAGATAGTCATTATCAACAAGACAAGTTATAACAAATGTTGGAGAAGTTGCAGAGAAAAAGGAACTCTCATTCACTGCTGATGGGATTGTAATCTGGTATAGCCACTATGGAAAACAGTATGGCCGTTCCTCAAAAAGTGAATAGAGTTATCATATGATCCAGCAATCCCTCTTTAGGGTGTCTACCCAAAAAACTTGAAAACATTTATTGACAAAAATACATGCACCCCTATGTTCATGGCAGCCACCTGTATTCCCGGTGGCCAAGACATGGAACATGGAAAGAACCGCAGTGTCCTTCAATACATGATTGGATAGAGAAGATGAGGTACATGTATGCATGGAATACTACTCAACCATGAGAAAAGGTGAAACTGCCATTTGCAACAACAAGGGTGGACCTTGAGAATATTGTGCTAAGTGGAATAAGTTAGAAAAAGCTAAGAACCATGTGATTTCACTTATGTGGAATATAAAACTGAAACTCAGACATTGACAACAAACAGTATGGTGGTTACCAGAGGGGGCTGGGAGGAAGTAGTAAAGGAACAAGAGGGTCAATTATATGGCCATGGAAGATTCGATTTTGGGTGGTGGTACACAATGCAGTGTATAGATCATGAATCATAGAAATCTACACCTGAAATCTGTTATATATAATCTTATTAATCAGTGTCACCCCAACAAATTCAATTTAAAAATAAGTAAGAGAAAAGGACTGAAATCATACAAATTATATCTCCAACCATGGCAGAATAAAATTAGAAATCAGTAACAGTAGGAAACGGTGAAATTTACCAATGTGTGGAAATTAAGCAACAGACTACTAAATAAGCAATGTGTCAGAATAAAGCACAGGGGCAATTAGAGAATATTTTTAGATGAATGAAAATTAAAGCACAATATACTAAAACTTAGGGATGTAGAAAAAGCAGTGTTTAGAGGAAAATTTATACCTATAAATATCTACATTTAAATAGAAGAAAGATCTCAAATTAATAACTTAATCTACCTTAAGAAACTAGGAAAAAGAACCAACTAAAAGCAAGCAAGCAAGCAGAATAATTATTAAATATTAGATTAAAAATGAAATCGAGAATAGAAAAGCAACAGAGAAAGTTAACAAAACCAAACATTGTTTTTCTGATGATCAACAAAATTGGCACATCTTTTGCTAAATAGGCTAAGGAAAAAAAGAGAGGACTCAATGTACTAAAATCAACAGTGAAAGAAGGAATATTTCTAGTAATCTTACAGAAATTGAAAAGATTGTAAGGGACTGCTAAGAACAACTATGTGCCAAAAATTAGATACCTAGATAAAATGGAAAATTTCTAGAAAGACACAAACTACCAAAACGGACTCTAGAAGAAATAGAAAATCTGAATAGACCTATGACAAGCAAAGAGATGAAATTAGTAATTTAAAATAAAGTTCCCACAAAGAAAAACCCAAATGTTTAAAGAAGAATTAACACTAAGTTTTCATAACTGCATGCAAATGATAGAAGAGGAAACACTTCCTAATCAAATCTATAAGGCAAGCAATCCCCTGATACCAAAATCAAAGACGTCACAACAAAAGAACTTTTAGGAATCAAAGGACACAATCAGCAAAGTGAAAAGGTAACCTACAGAATGGGAGAATTTATTTGCTAATCATGTATCTGGTAAGGTGTTAATATCCAGAACATGTAAAACACTGCAACACAACAACAAAAACAATCAAAATAATCCAATTTAAAAATGGGCCAAGGAGTTAAGAAGACATTTCTCCAAAGATGATGTACAAATGGCCAACAAACACATGAAAAGATGCACAACATCACTAATCATCAGAGAGGGGCAAATCAAAACATATCACTTCACACCCATTAGAATGACTAATGTCAAAAATAGAACAGAAAATAGCAAATGTTGGTAAGTATGTAGAGACATTAGAAGTTGTGACTGTTGGAAAGTTGTAAAAGGTACAACCTCTATGGAAAACAGTGTGGAGGCTTCCTGAAAATTTCTAAAAATAAAAAGAACTACCATGTTATTAAGCAATTTTATCTCTGGGTTTATATCCCCCAAAATTGAAAACAGGGTCTTCAGATACTTGGACACCCATGTTCATTGTTGCACTATTCACAATAGCCAAGAGGTAGAAGCAACCCAAATGTCCATCAGTGGATAAATGGATAAACGAAGTATGGCATATACAATGGAATATTACTCAGCCTTAAAAAGGTCATATCCTACAATATGGGTGAACTTGAGGGCATTATACTAAGTGAAATAAGCCAGTCATAAGAAAGACATACTGTGTGATTCTACGTGAGGTATCTAATCAAATTCATAGAAACAAAGTAGAATGGTGGTTACCAGGGGTGCGGGGGGACAGGGGAGAAAGGAGTTGTTACTTAGTCTTTGTAGAGTTTCAGTTTGCCAACATGAAAAAATTCTGAAGATCTGTTTCCCAACATGTGAATACTCAAAGTACTACTGAACTGTACACTTAAAAATGGTTAAGATGGTAAATTTTATGTTACATGTGTTTTACCACAATAAAAATTACAAAAACGGGTTGTTTTAAGAAGAACCATGACCAGTTTCCTTCATTAATACAGATGCAAAAATCCTAAAAAATACTAGCAAACTGAATTCAGCAGCTTACAAAAAGAATTATATACCATGACCAACATGCAAAAATTAATCAGTGGTCATATACCATATTAATAGAATAAAGGAGTGAAAGACCACATGGTCATCTCAATAGACAAAGAGAAACCATTTGACAAAGTCCAACACTCAACAAAGTGAATAGAAGAAAACTTCCTCTACTTGTTTTAAAAGGCATTTACAGAAACCCACAGCTATCACCATGATTAATGGTGAGAGACACTGAAAGCTTTTCCTCTAAAATCAGGAATGAGGATGTCTTCCCTCGCCACCTCTGCTCCACATTGTACTGGAGGTTCTAGCTAGAGCAATCAGACAAGGAAAAGAATTAAAAGCATCCAGACTGGAAGAGAAGTAAAACTATATTTTCAGATGGCATGATCCTTGTGTATAAAAAATCTTCAGGAATCCACAGAAAAACTGTTATAGTTAATAAGCATCTTAGCAACATTGCTGGATACAACAATAAAGTTGGAATGGCAATCCAAAAATGAAGTTAAGAAAGTAATTCCATTTATAATAACATCAAAAGAATAAAATACTTGGGAATACATTTAACCAAAAAAATGTAATACTGATACACTGAAAACTACAAAATATTTAGAAGGCCTAAATAAATTAGACATCCTATATTCATGGAATGGAAAACTTAATACTACAGTACTGTCCAAATTGCTCTTCAGATTCAGTGAAAACCCTAACTTGGCATAAAGGTAAACATACAGATTAGTGAAATAGAATTGAGAGTCAGAAACAAACCCATATATCTATTATGAATTTACTTTTGACGTGGAGGCCAAGATGATCCAAGGGGCAGGCATGGCACCAGTCCGTGGATGGTGCTGGAATGAGCGAACATCCACATACAAAAAAATGAACTGGATCCCTGCCTCATGCTACATACAAAAACTAGCTCAAAATGGATCAAATACCTAAATGTAATAGCTAAAACTGCAAAACTTTTTGAAGGAAACATAGAGATACATTTTTCTGGCCTTAGATTTGGCAATGAATTCTTAGAAATAATACCATCAGCACAGCATCAAAACAAAATATAATCAAGATTTACCAAAATTGGAAACTTTTGTACATCAAAGAGCACTATCAAGAAAGTGAAAAGAAAACCTACAGAATGGGAAAAAATACTTGCAGATCATAAATCTGATAAGCCTTTGGTATCCAGAATTTGTAAAGAACTCTTAAAAACCAACAACAAAAAGATTTTTTTTGAAGTGGGCAAAGGATTTGTATATCTTCTCCAAAGAAGATATAAAAATGGCCAATAAGTACATGAAAAGATGACAAACCTTTTCGGTCAGTAGGGCTGTGCAAATGAAATCACAACGAGATACCACTTCACGCCCTCTAGGAAGGCTATTTTTTAAAAAGGAAAATATTAAATGTTGGGTCAGATATGGAAAAATTGGAATCCTCTACATTACTGTGGAAGGTAGGATGGTGCAGCCAGTGTGAGAAACACTTTGGCAGTTCCTCAAAAAGTTAGAGTTAGCCTGTGACCCAACAGCTCTACTTCCAAGTATGTACCCAAGAGAACTAAAAACATACATTGACACAAAACCTTGTTCAGAAATGTTTATGACAGCATTGATTTGTATAATAGCCAAAAAATGAAAACAACCTCAAATATCCATCATCCGATGAATATGTAAACAAAGTAAATCTGCCCATTGGAATATTATTCAGCTGTAAACTAGAATGAAATACTGCTACATGCTAAAACATGTACAACCTGAATAAAACATGAAAACATTATGTTAAGTGTGAAAGGAGCCAGACACAAAAGGCCACATGTTACATGATTCTATTTATATGAAATGCCCAGAAGAGACAAATCTGTGGAGACAGAAATTAGATCAGTAGTTGTCAGGCCTGGGGAAAGGAAAGAGTGAGAAGTGACCGCTGACGGGTGTGGAGTCGCTTTGTGTGCTGAAGAAAATGTCCTGGAATTAGAGTGGTAGTGGTTGCACAACCTCATGAAAATACTGAAACCTACTAAACTGTATGCTTTAAATGGTGACTTTTATGATATTTGCATTACATATCAATTTTTAAAGAGTCAGAGTCAAGCTTTAGCTGGTGGAGATAGAAACCATACCATTCGGAAGATAAGAGAAAAAACATTGTAAGGGGTTTGGGTTTAAGAAACAATAAAAAAAAAACAACCAAAAAAAAACCCCTCAATAATCACTATCATAAGAACTAGAATTTTTTGAATTGTATCCTAGAACTGAAAGCCTACCTAACTTGCAGTATGGACCACTACCTAGTTTCAGATAGTCTTTTAGCTCTTCTAGAACAAAGGAATAGAGAGTACTGTAGAGTAGCCAACATTAAAGCAGGAAGAAGCATATTTTGAACCGTTCCTCTTCTGGCCCCAGCCAGAAGGAAAAAGTTAGAAGGCAAGGAGATTATGTCTTTAAAGAGAAAGGTAACATTCTCAAAACATAAAACAAATCTCTTTTCATGAGTCATTTCTTCAGATATACAGGTTTGCCGGAAAGGGTGATCCCTGCAGGGCAACTCCGCAGGGCCCGGGCTGCACTACCCGCTGTGCCCGGCAGCAGCCTCCCCGAAACCCCCTGGGTACCCTCAGTGTCTCCCTCTTCCGTGGGTTTACAAGATAAAATGGCAGGGAAGAACCACTGCTCTCCACTTCTCTTTAAAGGTTAATCTCTCTAAGGTTCTCCCTACCATGGGGTCATCTTCTGCTGAGCACTCTTACCTGTCGTTGCCCCTCCTAAAATTTGTACATCAAATTTGACGGGTGTGGTGACGGGTGTGGATCTACTTTGCAGAGATCTGTAGATTGGGCATTTTCAGCTGGTGTGCTGCAAGAAGTTTTAAAACATGCACTACCTGACTGTTTAGTTAGGGGCAGTGACCTCTATTCGCCTAGGTTGTCAAGTTACAAACTAGTTCTGCTTTTGACTCAGTGAATTTAAGAACATTTCCAAATTGTCTACCTAATTTTCTATACATATAAGTAGAAGTTAATACTTTCTGTCTATAAAAGATTCAGTTGCAAGTTTTTGTTTTATATTGATATTTTCTCAAGTTTGGGGATATAAGTTTGTTTTACAGGTTGGCTCATGTTTATCACATCTACAACCCCATTTCAATTCATTTTCATCTTGTGTGTTCATTCTGCTTTGGTTCTTCTGTGTTAGTGATATTCGACCTTAAAGAGTAAATTAGCACTGCTGATTAGGTGAAAAAAATCAAGACACATAGAACATTGTTTTTCTTCCAGTGAAGTACTGCTGCAGCCCATCCAACACTGACTGGTTGTGTTTCTCCCCAACCAAGAGTCCATCCTACATGACTTAGTTGCTGGGACTCTTGTTGACTAACTGGCCTCTCAGTATTGACCCCTAGGGCTCTGCAGAGCCCCATTTGAAATCACTGCTCCTCTTTAAAACATTTAAAAGTTATGACACTTTTTAAAATGTCCCTAATGCTTTCAGAAGCGACATTGTATAATAAAATATTTTTATGACCTTTACTTTCAGTGAAACTCATGATGCATTCTTTACCAAAATGTGGAGAGGTATGCCAGTTTTCTGTTTGCCAGGATTTTCTTGGCACACATAATAGTACATTCTTGAAGAATATCATGTATCTAAGAATTAGGAACATTTTTACTCACAAATAATAAAGAGCTGTGAATTGAAGCATTTTCAGAATATGTTTTGAAAATACTCAAAATGATAGTGGAAATTATAACTGTGGTTTCTTTATAAAACAAGGTAGAATGTTTTAATTAGTAATCTTTATTTCCTCTAGGGTTTAATGAAGAAGTTCATTCGATGTTCTACACGTGTAACTGTGGGAACTATAAAAAAATTTCTAAGTTTAAAACTAAAACTTCCAAGTTCTTATGAGGTAAGTTAATAATCTGATATGGATCATTTTGATTATTCTCATCTGAAGTAAAATTCTAACAAAGTAAGTAAAACTTAAATGAATATACACTTAATTTAAATTTGTAGGAACTTTGGTTATTTGCATGTAAAAATTTAATTCTTAAATGTAACATTCTATTTATGTAATCTATATATTTTTTTATTTTAACCTTCTGACTAGAACATATTACTAATGCATTTAGTGTTTTATAATCAGAGAAGATATTTAAATAACATTAAGTATTCTCAAAATAAATATCTCCATTAAATGGATTCTATTTTTGTTTCATAACCAGTGTGCTTTATTTAGGGTATGTCTTTTTTGCTTTTTATTTTTAATCTGAGACCCTTGAGATCCATTTTTACCAACTGTTCATTGACTTCTTTTTTAAAATGTAAAACAATATCAAAAGGGATTTTGTAAATAACGTTCCTTTTATTCCCATAGTACATGAAGGTAGCACTATTTACCACTAAGTAAAAACTAGTGTTTTATATTGCATCTGCATGAATGCAGTTTACCAATTTCTTTACAGAAGAGAGAAAGTGCCCTGATGCTGATCATAGTACAATATCCTTATCTATCCTAGTGCAAAGGACTTTTTCTGTGATTTTCAGTAATATTTACTGCCCCTCCCCCCCCACTTATTTTGCTGCCCAACATGTTGGGGATGATTTAGTGAAATACCTCAAAGGTGAAAATTCTATAACAGCATTGCTTATGAATTTATATTATAGGCTAGATAAGATGAAATTATCTACTTTGTTCTTTTAAACATAAAATGGTGTCTGAAAAACATTTTGAAGTCCATATCAGATCATAAATCATTAAAAAACTCAATATACTTTAGCTATTAATTTATCTAATACACTTAGAACAATTCTCATTTTAGACTTAAGGTTCAAAACTATTCTCTATCTAGCCAAACAATTATTTAAAACCCGTTTTTCTTCCCCCTTTCCACCCTTTAAATTTAATTGTCAGTTTGCTTTTAATAGCTAGAGTGCCAGAATGTTTTATTTATAGGGACCTGTGATAAATATTGAATTATGCTTTGTTGATTAGTCAGTTATAGTCACATATGGTGGTCGTTTGGTTCCTGCAACACTAGAGCAAAAGTGAGCATTGATAAGTACAACGCTTTTTTGAAGTTTCATGCGAAGAAAGAAGAGGGTCCTGTAAGTATTAATGCAAGTTACCAACCAAGCAGAGCAGGGAGGCCTGAGACTCCTGGGAGACACAGGCCAGTGGCATGGTGCTAACTGTGCTGTCAACTTAGCTATAGCTAACTACCAGAAATTCTCACATGCTTGAAGGCCCCATAAATCACGTCTCTACATTCATTCATTTGCCCTCTTCAAATATAAACTAATAAGAGGAAAGTAACTCCTTCAGATCTTGAATTGGGAAGGTGAAAGGATTCTGAGAGATGAATATAAAACTGCTGTGAAGAAGTGAGGTTTCTCAATTTCTTCTCATTCAGTAAGAGGCAATCACAGAAATATGTCTAAAATCTCAAAACTTGCACAGAGATGTGGACTAAGAAAAGTTACATTGCTTTGCAAAACTGCGTGTACGAACTTGCGGTACAGGTAGGTGGGACAAGATAAAAAGTGCTTCATGGTACTTATATCTGCTTTAAATAAAAACAGCGTTCTTTTTAAGTAAGTGAATAATATTTCTATTTCAACTATTTGGGTCTTTCTTGAAATTTGAAAAAAACATGTAAAACACTTATCCATTTAAAATTACTTACGTTAATGGGCCTGTAACTATTCTTTTTAAAGTTGGATGTGCTGTGCAATGGTGAAATCATGGGGAAGGATCATACTATGGAGTTCATCTACATGACAAGATGGCGACTAAGAGGCGAAAACGTAAATTGCTTTTATATTTACTTATGTGTATATTTAGTTTATACCGCTACATTACTCAAATTTAACAGTGTTACCTAGAAACCCAAAGAACATACTAGCTTGGGAAAGCGAAAGAACTGGTTTCTGTTTATTGTTTCTCCCAGTTATACCATGATAATTAGTCCCAAGTACAAGACCAAGGTTTATGTTAAATGTAGTTTTGTTACATTTAAGGTGAGTTTAAAACCCAATTAAAATATATTTAGAGTTCTACTAACCTCAAGACAGAGAAGATGACACTCACGTTTTTTAAAAACCTTCATAAAATATGGGAGCATTTAACTATACGGAGTAGGGAGTGAGGAGACTAAAGATCTGGCCTGTCCAGTATGTTTAATGGTTGATAACATCATTTTTGGTCACGGTAGAGAGAATGGATAGGGAAAAATCTAGGTAAACTGCTTTCAGGGACCTGATTTATACTGAAAGTATAAAATTAGACCAAAGGATAAGTGTGTTTGCAGTGATTTCTGATGCCAGATTAGATTATTGTGCTTTAGGCCCTAAGTAATATGGAAAAAATGATTAAAAGGAAAAAAACTAAGAAAATCCAGAAAATCTAAAAGGAGAATTTTATATTTTGAACTGTATCTTTGATTAGGGTTAATTAGAATGTTCAGGCATATCTCATCCGAATTATATGTAACATTGATATTAGGGAAATTTTAGGGATTATAAGGCTAGTATGTAGTAGTAAGGAACATATTAGTGATACTAACAGAAACTCTCATCATAACCTGATTACATGAATAAACTTTGATTGACTTCAAGGTTAGAGTAAATGACTTCCATTTAACCCTTAAGAATTTATGGTATTTAGGGTAAAAAATGTCATATTTTTAAACTCTGTAATTTTAACCTCTCTGTAAGCTAGGGTTTATTATATTTTCTTATGAAAATATAAATTAATATAAAAACAATCACAAAGTTAAGAAATGTAACCTCACACAAAGATAGCTAATACAGAGTCCAGATATAATGAGGGTACAGTGGTTCAAAAACATATGTATATTAAAAGTAAATATCTATGGAAGTTCTATGAAACCTCAAAATATCTTTTCTGTGTGCCATTCAATGGGTAGGATATTTGGCTATTTTTAAGAAGAAATGTCTTGATATGATAAAATAATAAATGAGGCACCCGGCTTCTTAGTCACAATTTTTTTTTCTATTTGAGTCTCACATGGGTCAAGCTTCCTTGTGAAGCTGAATTATCAAGACCAGGAAGAAAAAGTTATGTTTTATTATTACCCATCAACTAGTTGTGTGCCCTTGAACTCAGGAAACCTCTCTAGAACTATTTTTAAAAAACATCTAATTGTCTTTGTATCTGGTAAATTACTACTTGCCTTTATATGACATTTCCTAGTTCTTAAATGATACTGCATACATCACCCTCATTTAATCCTTCCAACTAAAATGTTTCAGGTAGCAGGTACAGATTACTGCAATAGTCATTACCCAGCCTGTTGGGGTCTAGATAGTGTAATATCACACATAATATTAATAGCATATTCGTACAATTTTAGCTTTCTTTGATAGTTCTTTGGGCATTTCAGTATGTATTTGGGCATTCAGTATTGAAACCATCATTATGAATGGGCTTGCCTTAAGTTTGAAGAGATGTAATAGTTATCCATGCAAGACTGCGCTACCACTCACCGTCCATCACAAGATTCCCTGCCCAAAGGTCACCCACACTGCCAGTTATTTTAAGGTCAGAGAAAGAACTAATGCATTGAAATTGTTATTAATAGACTACAAATTAAATCAGTCTTTGCTACAATTATGGTTTTGATTACACATTTCTGAATAGCTTGAAGTCCTTAGTTGTTTAAGGCATATTTTAACAAAAGTTAGTTCAAAAAACTGTTCCCTATTATATGATTTTTCATTCACGTAAAAACTAAACCAATAAATAGAGAAATTACCACATTTTATATTTAGTGCAATAGTGAAGTAATATACTAGCCTGTTTTTTTTTTCCAGCAAGAAAAACCTGTATTTGTTTATTCCCCTCCTCCAAAAAGACTAGTAGTTCCATTTTTCCAGTCTCTCAAATCAAAATCCCTGGAATCAACCCTAGTTCTTTTTCTTTTACCTATTTTTAGCAAGTATGGTGACCTCTACACTATACATACAATACTATACAGTATGCAGGATAATCAGAATCCCATTGTGTCTTCCCATCTTCACTGTACCGCCCTGATCCAGGCCACCGTTAGCCCTCCTCCTGAATTCCTACCAAAGTCTCCTACCTGGGCTCCACACTTCCACTCCTGCTGCCACCTGTCTCCCCCTCCCATCTTCATCCAGTGCAGCAGTTAGAACATGTTAGAACATGTCACTTCTCTGCTTTGAACTCTCCAGTAACATCCAGTAGCATGTAGACAAAAGCCAAAATCCTTCCAGGGACCTACAGATACAAACGCACATGATATTCCCCAGATACCTCTCTGATCTTACCCTTTTCCTCTCCTTCTGGCTCCCTGCACTCTGGCCTCACTGGCCTCTGTTTTCTGTCCTGTGGCCAGGCTTGCTCTGGCCTCCCCAAGTGTCTCCTAACTTGCTCCTTTAACCCCTGCATTCACAGAGTTATGCATCTACATCACCACCTCAGTGAGGCCCCTGACTTTGCTTAATATTAAAATTCCCTGTCCCACTCTGGCACTCTTAATCTTTAAAATTAAAATTTTAGCCCAGGCAGGTGTGGCTCAGTGCATTAAGTGCTGGCCTGAGAACCAAAAAGATGCCAGTTCAATTCCTAGTCAGGGCACATGCCTGGGTTGTGGGCCAGGTCCTCAGTGGGGGTGAAGGGGTGAGAGGCAACTACACACTGATGTTTCTCTCCCTTTCTCTCTCCCTTCCCCTCTCTCTAAAAATAAACATTTTTTAAAGATTTTATTTTTATTTATATTTAGAGAGAGAGGAAGGGAAGGAGAGAAACATCAATGTGTGGTTGCCTCTTGTGTGCCCCTAAGTGGGGACTTGGCCTGCAACCCAGGCATGTGCCCTGACTGGGAATCAAACCAGCGACACTTTGGTTTGCAGCCTGTGCTCAATCCACTGAGCTACGCCAGCCAGGGCAAAAAATAAATATTTTTAAATAAAATACTTTTTAAAAATGTATATGTATATATATTTATTCATTCCTGGACATTGTATTTTATTTTAAAATAAAAATAAATTTAATGAATTTATTGGGGTGACATGGTTAATTAAATCATATAGGTTTCAGGTGTACAGTTCTGCAGTCCATCATCTCTATATCGTGCTGAGTGCTCACCACCCCAAGTCATGTCTCCTTCCCTCACCATTTATCCCCCCTTTACTTTCTTCTATCTCCCCTCGCCCCCTTTTCCTTTGGTAATCACCATGCTATTGCCTGTGTCTATGAAGTTTTTCTTTTCCCTTTCTTAATCCCTTCACCGTTTTCACGCAGTCCCCCAACCTCCACCACCTTAATCCTATTTTATGCCTTCCATAGTATTTCATACCATATGACGTACTATGCCTCATGTTTATGTTTATTGTTTGTCCTCCAACTACAGTGTAGTCTGAGGGCAGGGGTCCTATTTGTTAACTGCTGAGTCTCAGCATGGAGAGCAGTGCCTAATACAGATGCTCAATAAATATTTGAAGAGTAAGTTGAGTAACAGTTATATAAAATATATCCTAAAGATTATTCTATTTATTTGAATCTCAGTTTCTCAGTTGATTTTGTTAAACAAATTTAAAATTTTTGCACTTGTTCCAATTAATTATGAGTCATAATAGTAGTAATTAATGAATTCTGACCATTGAAATGAATGGACAAATTAGCAATAAAACAGTCATTTCTTGGGTAAAACCCTACTAGCAATCACATACTTTCCCATCTGTACCCTCCATTGCTAGCAAGATGCCAGGTGTCTGAAAACTCACAGTACTTTACCCTCTGGTATTGCTAGCTGGCTCTGCCTGGGGCTGGGGACAGCTTCTCTCCTAAACAGATATCCACCTTGTGGTTCTTTCACTTGCTGTTAGTGCATTTTGATATTAAACATTTCAGTCCACTGGGATTTGTTTATTTACACACACACCTACAACAAGGCTAAGACTCTAACTTAATCTAGGTGGGTTTTTTTGGTCAGAAATACGATTCATTGAATAGTCTATAATTTTCCTCATTGTTTTGAGATGTCACTATTATCTTCATATGTATCTACACGTATTTGTATACACACACACAGATATGTGTGTGTGCCCCCATATATATATTTGTATGTGTATGTGTGTGTGTTTGTGGTTTTTTTTTCACTCCTGGGCATTGTATTTTGTTCTTCTGAGCGGGTCTTATTTCTACACCAGCATTACACATTTTATAGCTTATAAACGTCTGACCACATAACACCTCTATCTAAAACCTCTCAATTATCCATTTCCTTTGGGATAAATTTGATTACAGTCCAAACTAACTTACAAGGCAAACAATTGGGCTTTCTAGGTTAGTTTATGCTGTGTTTTAGTATGTTAGGGCAAAGCTACTTCTTAATTCTTTTCGAAATCGTGTTGGTTTTTCCCCATTTATTTTTTTCAGACGAGTTTGAGAATAGGATTGTGATTGCCATTGGATTAAATTTCTAGGTTGTTGGGCTAGAATGGGCATCTTTGCAGTTTTTTATTCTTTCAGTGTGGTGGGGTATCTCCTTACACGTTCTTCCCTCTTCTCTGTCTCTGAATAGACAGTTCATGTTGGATGCCACCTCTGCCCCTCTGAGTCTTTTGCCTCAGGCAAGGACACTCCATATTCAGATCACCTTGTCCTGTCTGTAGGGTCCTAGGAAGAATCTCAGAAATCGATTTTGCCTCCATTTCTCCAGAGCGAGACACAGCCCTGTACCGCCCAGCACCACGCCTCTCCTTTAGCCTGGGGCCGATCTACTTCAGGCTCCGCCTACTTTTTATGCCTCTTCTCTTTCTGGATCTTTGGCTTCATTGTGATGCATTTTTTTAAAGAGTTTTATCTTTCAGAATCAAGTATCTGGTCAATCTTAGCTTACTCTTGGAAATTTTTCAGTTCATAACAATACTGCAACCTCAAGATCGTTATCCACAAGACTGTGACCCATAAGATTGCCTTTTTCATATTAGTTCATCTTTTTTTTATTAGTGGGATGAGATATACCTTTAAAACAAAACAGTACTTGTCTACATGACTACAAATCACCTGGGGACCTTGGTAAAATAATAGATTCTGATTCAGTAGGTTGGGGGTAGGGACCAAGAATCTGCATTTTTAATAATTTCCCAGGGGATGCCAGTGCATCTGACCTTTGGATCATCCTTTGAGTAATAGAATTTTTGAGATGTTATCCATGACCACTGGCTTGCCCTGTGGCTTCCACATCTACGAATTGAAAGTGTAGAATTACAGAATTAGATCTCAGTTTGGAAGGGACTTAGTTGACTAACTACCAAACATGGATCCTGTTTATAATATCTATGCAGTGTTCATCACAGTTTTTGAAATATAAATGGAATTATATGTATTGTTCTGCAACTTCTCATTTGACAATGTCTTGCAGAGAATCAGTAAAATTTGAAATAATTCTATGTAATGAGTTGATAGCATTCTATTTGTGTGGCTATAGCATAATTTGATTAACACACACCTCTTTAGTTTTCCGATATTACAGGCAGTGAGATACAATTCCAGTACATGTACCTTTTTGCATATGTGCAGGTATACTCACTGGCTACATTCCAGATACGGATTTACAACAGAGTATGCGTGTTTTAAATTTTGATAGGTGCTAACAGATTGTCTTCTAAAAAGGTTTTAGCAGTTTATAATCACACCAATAATGTATAAAATAGTGCTCATTTTCTGATATCCTCACTAATACTGATATTACCAGTTTTGTATTTCTTCTGAGAGGTTTCTTTTTCTATCCATTGCCGTGTGATGTTTTACGTGTAATGTTTGTCTCCTACTGACTTCTAGGAGCTCCTTCTGTACTCTGGATGTTAATCTTTTGTTATATATGTTGCAGCTATTTTCCTCCCACTTGCGTCCTGCTTTTTAGTTGTTAACTCATTTTTTTGATCCTTACAATTTAGGAAACACTAGCTATCTTGAAAAATTTTAATAAGAATTAATGAGATATTATAAAGCACTTAGCAGTGTGCCTGGCATAATAAATGTTATTAATAGCTTATGTATGTTAGCTTTTATTATTATAATTCCTCTTACGCTTAGTCTTATCCAAGAGCTTACTGTTAATATCTCTGTTCAAGCCTTAGTTTTCATCATGAACTCATGTTCTTCCCGCTCACCTCTTCTTGCGTGGGTTCTGTACCCACTCTTGGTACAGCCCCTCTTTCCCAGATGGTCCTGGTCAGTGTTATCTTCCAGCAGCCCTGCCAGTCCATATCTAAAGTCCCTGCACCACGTGTGTCTTGCTTTGCTTTATTTGAATTATCAAGCAGTTTTAGGAAAAGCAGACATCTGTCTTGACTGATAACAAAGAGATCAATGGGGGAAAAACAGTCGGTAAAACTGTCTCTTTCCACCTTAACTCTTTACACTCATTACATGCTATTTGGGACTTGCACAGTTAGACCAAGTTTGAGAGAGAGAGTGGGGAAGGTTGCCAAGGAGAGCAGTGCTGGGCATGTTTCATGGCATGTTGATGAGCCCTGCACAAAAATGCAAGGACTAACTTTTGGAGGAAAAATTGCTGACATCTTTGGGGAAATGGAAAATTTCTAAAATTTTCTTTAAAAGGCTGCCAATATATTTGTTTTAATTATTACTTAAGCATTGTTTCAAACTATATCTTTTTAAAAGCTGCTCTGGGATATCAGATTTATCCTGGTTAATTTACACCTTCCATTTTTATGTATTTTTTTCCATTTGGAAGATATATGCAATGTTGAATTCACATATGCATAATTATGTTAGCATAATATTGAATGTTATGTTTAGCATAATACTGAGAAATCAATATTTGGGAATGATTTTTTAATATGGCTGGTTTAGTTAGTTTACAAATGAATTTACTCAATAGTTTTAAAATATGTTCATTCATCATTGATTTACTCATAAAACATTTTTCAGTGCTGCTGCATGCCAACCAGCTCTGGGCCTTAACTCTTAAGATTGCAAATGTAAATAAATTATAGATTCAAGGAGCTCACAATCTGATACTCTTAAAATATAATGGAGACTAAGAATCTAATCTGAACAATGTAAAAAACAGAATCTAAAACAGAAAGTGGATCCCTTACAGGTGGAGGCAAATTGCATGTCCCTGTCAGAGTGCTGATATCCTTAAATAGTGATACTTTCAGGAGGCAGTTGAAGAGGAGCTCACTTACAGGAAAGGACAGAGGAAACAGGGTACCCCTCCTGGACAGAAGAGGTGAGGGTTTTCCCAGGAATTAGTATTTGAAGAGGATATGGAAAGGATGGGCTACCATTTTGGTAAAATATTTGCAGAATATTAGCAAAACTCTTACTTAGATACTAAAATTACTTCAAGCTAAATTTTAGCAGTCACTAAGTTCTTAAAATAAATTTTTAAAAAAACAACTACCATATTTTGGAAAGTGTTTACTTAAAATTAATCATGTTGACTCATGTTTGACGTTAAATATTTTAAATTATCAGTTTTAAATATGTATCCAGTTGTGGATGCCTCTTATCTGATGAGTTCATCTCCTCCGCAGTTTCGGTGTCTGAACTGCTCAGCTTCGCAAGTCTGCCCTCAGGATGGCCCTTTGTATCAGGTAAGAGGCACTCACGACTGTACCTGCGGCCCCAGGCCCCAGGACGCTGCCCCAGGGGACTGCTTCCACCCCACACTCAGGTGCCTGAGACATGTGACTCTGGGAAACAAACACCTGAGCTACAAAACTTCTTTTCAAATTGAGTCCCCAAAGGTTTCTATTATTTTAGTGCTCTTGAAATAGCTATTTAATTTTACTAAACTAAAAATAAAATTATAAATGTTAAGGCCATATTTTATGAGTTAGGAATTTTTAATAATTACCAGTTTTATCCCCTGAGAAATCTCTGCTCCATATTGGATCTCTACTCCATGCTAAATACTTCTTTGTGTGTTATTTTTTATAATGAATTATTCACCCACAAGGGAAAGCTAAAATGCCAGATGAGGTGAAGCTGAATAATGGCAGCAGCTAAATGTAATTATGAACTTGCTTACTAGGCCCTGCCCTAAGTACTTTACTGAGTGACTGCTTTTGATACAGAGTGATAGTGACCAAATCTAATAATGCACCAAGAAAACTCGAACATGCATCTGAGGAAAGTTTATCTCATAAAAATACATATTAAAAATTTGGAAAACAGAAGAGACTAAGGGTAGTAAAGTAAGAATTACTGTCCATAGATGATCTGTGATCAACCTTAATCTATGGATGAATCATAGCACTTTTTTAAAATTGTCATTGTTTGGAATATTACTCAGCCATAAGAAAAGAACAAAATATTACCATTTGCAACAGCATGGATAGACCTAGAGGGTATTATGCTCATTGCATAAGTCAGTCAGAAAAAGACAAAACCATATAACCTCACACATGTGTAGAATCTAAAGACCAATGTAAACAAACAAACCAAAGAGAAATAGACTCATAGACACAGAGACTGATTTGGTGATTGCCAGAGGTCAGGGAGTTTAGGGGATTGGGTGAAAGAGGGGAAGGGACTGAGAAGTATAATTAGTAGTTACAGAACAGTCACAGGGATGTCGAGTACAGCATAGGGAATACAGTCAATAATGTAACAACTGTATGGTGCCAGGTGTGTGCTGGAAATATCGGGGAACACCTTGTAAAGTATGTGATTGTCTAACCACTATGCTGTAGTCCTGAAATGAATATATTGAATGTAAATTGTAATTGAAAAGATTTTTTAAAGAATGGAAGAAAAGAGAAATAATTCATACTTCACGGTCATACCCTTGAATTTGCACATCTTAAAACTGTGTTCAAAATTTGGGGGGGCAAGGGGAAATATTTTGGTTTTTTATTCTAAACATTATAAATATACTTTTTGAAAGTTGAGTTCTTAATAACACTGTGCTGAGGCATCCCTGCTTCCTTTGGAAATGTAAAAATAGAACAACTTTCTTGTAGTCCACTTTCCTGTGTGAGAATATTTAGCAAGAAGGCTTTTAAAATGTGTGTGCTGTTTGAACCAGCAGTTCCACTTCAGGAACCAGTCTGGGAGTGGTGGGCAAGCGGGGGTGCAGGGACCAGACTGTGTAGATCCTTGGATCAAAATTAATTTGTAATAGCCAAAAAGGGAGGGTGTGTAAAGTGATAGGTACTGCAAAAGAGATTTATTTGATAACTTATAATTCACTTATGTAAAGGCATTATGCATAGCCTTTAAAAATTATCGTATTAAGTAGTACAGAAATAAATTTATTTTTAAATGGACGAAATTATTTACTAAACAATATATGTAGCATGATTACAGTTTTGAAAGACAAGTAAGCACATAGATAAAAAGATTAGAAGGATATAAACTAAAATGATTATGGTAGTTATCTGTGGATGGTGTCATTTAAATGATGTTCCTTTTTTTCGTGTGTGTGTGCTTTTCTGTGTTCTCCAAATCTACAGTAAAGCCAAGTTATTTTTATGATAAATAACTTGTTTTTTAAGAAAAACAGTATGCCAAAGTTAATTTTAGGGTTTTCTAACATCCCATTTGGAATACATACTTCGGAAGTATCTGTTCTTTATTTTAGAACCTCATGAGACCAAGGCCTAGCAGCAACTCCACGAAATGGAAGTTCAGTCAGTGCGGTCACTTCCCGCCCTACGGGGAGTGAAATGCCGTGTTTCCTTATGTCAGAAAGCAAACTGACATGCAAATAGAACTTGAAGTTCATCTTAATTTCCAGTACTGTAACACATTTCAGTAAAAGTATTAAGCTTCATATGTTGCCATAGAACAAACACTTACAAATGGTTACTTGGAGGGGCAATCAAAATCATTTCTGGTCCAAAACTGAGAAAACCTCAAGCACTTAGCCAGGCCATTTTAGTGTACTTCCCTCTCTACCTTCATGCCGGTAAAATCAGTGATGGAATTTTCTATATATTTCAAACAAATTCTAGAGCAAACAACTTAACTTTATTTGCAGAAAGTGTGCAGATTTAGCAATCGGGAGTGTAAAACAAAGGTAGAAGATTATGGACGAAGGGCAGGCTCTGGTAAAACGGGAAGCAGTGAAGTCAGGGTTGGACGTCTAGGCTGCAGTCCCCAAATCTGGCTGAGCTTCAGAAAACCCAGGGAGTTTTATAAAAGGCATATTTCTGTGCCCTGCTCCCAGCAACTCTGATTCAGGGAGAACAAAATAAAGTTTAAAATAAAAACAAGAAAACAAAATTTACACCAAAATCAATTTAAAGCATGGAAACTCTGAGAGACTGTGACTTTTACTCCAGCCCCTAGAAAACTGGTAGTGGTACCACCTTGTTTCTTCAGTGGGGAGGAGCCAGTCCTAGGAATTCTCATTCCCACCCTCCAGTCCCATCCTGGGCTGAATGGTAACAGAGATTCCAACACTGAGTTTTCTCAGTTTGTAACAGAGTTATGATAAGTAATGAAATGGTCATTTCCAGGATTGCAGAATCTCAGACTATCCCTTTCATTCATGAAGAAAACTGGTTCTCTGTCCTGGATTTTTACATTCACCCACACTGAGGTGAAGAAGAAACAATCCATGGCCATTTCAGTCCTTTCTTGGTTGCATCAAAGTAGCTCCTCAAAATTCCATTTTAAAAGGAGGAATCTGCAGCTTTAAGAAAAGGAAGACATTTGGCACTCCAGACCCTTTCTGACTTGGGCTCTATACATGTGGTAAAACAGAGGTAAAAGCAGACCCCGAAGTAGCAGTGTAGCGTGTACCATTTGTCTGCAGGAAGCTCTTTCCTCTCTGGTGCCGTATGTTGATGTGTGACCTTTTTTTTACATAGAAGGACAATCTGAACCATTCAAATATATAAGAATCAAATCTAAATATTTAATAGTATCAACTGATTATTGAAAGGAAGCAGTAAACCTAAATGTTTCATGTAACAGATTAGCTTCTTGTTTTTCTAAAAAGAAAACGTATCAAAACTGACTAAAACGAAATAGATTCATAGAGGGAGGTGTCTGTTAACTTGTGGCTCGGAGGGCTCTCGAGAACCACGGCTCTGTTGGAATCCAGCCTGCAGACTCACCTTGTTCAGCCCCACAAGGTTGACGATCGAATCAAACCCCGTTAAGGAGGGCACTGTGGCTTTCTGTCCTGCACAGGCCCTGCCTCTCCCTCAGTGTTTCATTAGTAGTATTCACCTGTGCAACCCACGTGACGTCTCTAGGCCTTCAAACTTGACCTTTGTTGCACACTATGGAAAACTTTACTGATTCTAGAAAAATAATGGCAATTAAAAATTACAGTTTTCCTGGATATAACAGAATAGGGGTTACCAGAGGGGAAGCGAGGTGGGGGAGAGCAGGTTGGGTAAGTGGGGTCAAATATATGTTAATGGAAGGAAACTGCAGACTTTGAGTGGTAAGCATGCAATAAAGTATACAGTAGTGAATTATAATGTTGTACACCTGAAATTTACGTGTTATTAACCAATGTTACCCCAATAAATTTAATTAAAAGTACATAGTTTTAATGTCACCTTGTTGTGGTCACTAGTATCAGCGAATATTGGAAATTATAACCCCTCATTCTTAAAATCTTTTGTATAAAATTCATATTGTTTTTTTATAAACACAGTCTTATTCATCATCTGTCTTTATTTTATAGTCATATCCCATGGTATTGCAGTATCGACCAAGAATCGATTTTGGTTAGACCAAGGGGCCCAGATCCCACTGAGGTGAATCCTGCACTATGTGTTTACTCTGGACAGATTGCACAGCGACCCGTGTGTGGACTAGAGGGACACAACCAGACTTCCAGCATGCAAATAAGGCCATTGTCTGTCTCTAAACTGTCAGTCACATTTATGTTATTTCTATTATGAGCAAACCAAGTGCCATTCTGCTACTGAACCACCTGCATAAGTTATTCGTGCCGTCTCCCCATGTGCAAGTCACGGTCGGCGTCAGTGAGATGTCGCCGCGATGCAGCCCTCTGAGTGTTCCGCTTGCCTGTTCCAAGACTGTTCTGATGTTTGGTTACATGAGTAATATGGCTTAATCTTTGTGGTGTTGCAGTTTTCACATACTATTTTATTCTTGTTTAAATAGTGTATTGTACAAAAAATGAGTAATTATTATATCTTGAAATTTTTTTTGTATGGGAAATATATTTAGAAAGTGGTTTCTGAGCCACTGTCCTGTTCTCAGTAAGATTTTTGTTTGCAAAATAGTTCATCTTTGGGGAAGAATTCCACTTATTCTTTGAGCACATTGTACTTGTAGGCATTTTAAAACATCTGTCAGTGTAGTCTGTCAATTGCACAAGGAAGGCGTGCTAGCCCTCCAGATTGAAAATGTATGTGATTCTTGGAGAACTGAAGTTCGATTCACAATCATTCAGAATGTTGGCAGCTGATCACATTGACTTCTAAGGAAATTAATGTGTAAGTAAGGTCAGTCTCCTTTCATAATGCCTTATGACTAGAGGGTGCTGCTTCACGAGCCGTCACTGAGTAGCTCATTTTACGAATGCGTCTTTATACCGTTGCTCTCATTTAATGAGTACAGTGTTGCTCTTTTTCCTTTGGCCTTAGGTATGTGTCACTGGCATGCAGAGGGTTAGGATGATTTTAAATATTAGGATCTTTAGAGCAGATAACATTAGCTATTTTATGGATCTCAAAAGTCTCAGAGCAATTGTAGATTAAAACTGTTAGTTACCTATCACATTTCCAAAACATTTGCATACAATAGAATAAATGCAGTGTAGTAAATATGCTAACCAAAAGTAATAGTCTGAGGATATTTCATTTTAGATCCTGTAGCAATCGGGGAAAATGGGATTACTGTTTTATACATAAGTTCATTAAGGTCAGAGCTGTGATAATGTCCTTAATTTTGCAGTTTTAAGTCTTCCATTCATTTTGAGGTTTAGTGCGCAAGTCAAAGAAAGTCTTGTTACCTTAACTTATATGAAGAGCTTCATTTTAAATGTTTTAAAATTTATAGTTGTTTTCAAAAAACTTCTTTGGAAATTGTTTTATTAATTGTTTCAAAACAAGTTAACCTCTGAAACTTAGGAAAAATCTTGAAAAGTAGGAAAAATATTTTAGAAATCTGACATGAGCACAACCTGTGTGTTACACACATAGTTTTTATACTGTATACATGGTGGATGTGCTACATTTTCCAGTAAAATGTACCACAAATTAATGCCTTCTGACTCAAAATGCTCCTTAGAAATAAAACATTGTACAACGCTAAGAAACACATACAAAATACAGCTAAATCTTAATGCAGTTCATAGTATAAAAGGCTGAAATATCATAATTCTCTTTTCCACATATCTTTGTTTCAAGTAAAAAAACCTACATTAAACTTTCTGTTGTTTCTGTTCTGGCTCACGTGAAAAAGGTCATGGCAATTTCATGGTGTGTGTGCTTGGAAGGGCTCACAAGCAGAGTTTAAAAGGCAGGTTTTTTTATTCAAAATCTTCAAAAATGGTTGGAATAGACCATTACCATCACACTCAACCAAAAACTAAGTTTACTCTTCAGCTACAGAAATTATTTTATCCTGTGAAATCTAATTCCCTGCATCCCTACGAAAATTTAAAATTTATTATAAATTTGTAACATCTAGATCAGTGATTGAAGCAATATTTTACACATGAAAGTTAACTTTAATTGACTTAATGCAAAATGCATTGAGAGTGCATTTTTAAAACCACTAATGAGACTTGGATGTTTTTGGGTCCCTAGCCAAAACGTACAACCTGAAGTGAATTTTATATATACAGTCTCTTTAAATTTGTCCTGTTGCTTCATCATATGTAATTTCACTGTTTTCCAAGGAAATACAGGGTCCGGCACAAATAATGCCCCTTTTTTATTACAAAATCATAAGCATGTAATTCTATAACATAACAATATCACACTCAAGTACACCATATGACATTTTAAGTGAAATGTTCAAATTAAAGCTATAAATTATTACACTCATGTTATTACCTACCGACCACACTCAAGCAGGCCTTACTTCTGCCAGACCCTGTATGTAGGAAGCAATTATGGAATTTAGAATAGTTTTAGTGTATTAGCATTTTTACTGAGATGCAATGGAATATGTGCCAAAACATGTGAAAACCTGACATAAAGGACATCCTTTGTCATTCAGGGGAAGGTACACATTTTATGGTGGTCCTGAGTAATACGGCGTTACTACTGGAACCACAGACTTCTTCAACTAACCTCTTTTGATATAGTCAACTATGATTTTCTAAGTATGGGACCTCTTTCATATCTAGTAATACACTAAATCCCCAGCTAATTATTCCCTAAGTTAGGTTATGGAATTTGCAAGAAACCAGGTATAGACAAAATACACAGACAACTTTTGTGGTTAGTTTTATAAACTTGGGGTGCTAGTAAAATACTCTTTATATAAATAACCTATAGAAATAATAATCTAAATCTGCAAAATTGGAGAAGAAATAAAACTTAAAATTTTTGTTTAATGTGTTGTTTCTTAAGTAAGAAACCGAAAGAACTTTACTTCCATAGAAGATTTTGCAGTCCATTTTCTCTGCCTCAGATACCATATTAGTAAAAGGGTCAAGGAACCTTGGACATCAAGGCCTGTTATTTAAAGACATCACTTTCACTGAAGTAAATCACATCAGTTACCAGAAAAATCAGAATATGGCCTTTTCTCTAGATTAACAAAATGCTTTCAAGAAGTACAAATGAAACGAAAAGGCTCACTGATGAGGTAACATCAGCCCATTCAGTCTGGGGTACAGCTGTCTTGGGTGATCTCTTCTATCTACTTTTAGAAAAAGTATATTATTTCATTATTCATTGAAAATTTGTCCCATACTAATATGCCACATTTTATAAATGTAATGAGTTTGCTCAACTATATTATGCTCAAATGTAATCTAAATTTAAATGATTCTTTAAGAGAAGAAAAGTGTGTTATATAATATTATGAACTGTTTAGCTTTACGGAAATATTTCAGAGAAAGTGCCTCATTGCAACTGTGCGTCTCTGTTTTGGATTCACTGCACACAGATTGAGTTGTCTGTACCTGTCTCCTGTGAATGGCTTCACACCTAAACAGGCACTTGTAAGTTAGTCACTTTCTAAAAGATTTTCATGAGGACATACATACCACCAAAGACATTTTACTGCTAATTAATAACAATGTTGGAGAGACGGTCTTAACAGTTTGGAGGTTGGAAATTTTTAGATTGCAATTTACTTTTACATTAGGCAATAACCTTGAGTAATTGCTAAGTTATAACCAAAGAAAGGCTTTAAAATGAATTTTCATGGTGAGATTAATCAAATGCAGGTTTTTCTTTTAATTAGCAGCACACACTTTTCCAAATATGCTTCTTGTTTTTCCAGCACTGTTTGAGAGAGCTTATGAAATCTCAAAGGTGAGAAAGAGGTAAACACAGCAAATAGCCTTCCTCTGGATGAAAAGTGGGAGAAGGACATACTTGGAAATGAAAATTGAGACGCAGATTTTAAGATCTAATCTGAGAAGCTTCTTATTCTATGGAGGCAGTAGAAACAAACATTACGTTTATGTGGTTCCCAGGTTCTTAATAATGAAAAGTTTTATTAAAGACAGACTTCGGTAAGAGTGCTCACATGCTCATTTGTATAGAAAATACTACGTTCTGTTGGACTCACATACATAAATGCTTTTCTTCTATTCAAAAGCAGAATTTTTCTAAAGGCCTGTTTTAACTCCCTGCCCTGTTTTTCAGTGATTATTGTCACTGGAATTCAGCCACACAGGCAAATTTGGCAAAATGGGTCTCAGATCCAGAGCATCTGTGCATCTGGTTGGACACTCTCCTTACACCAGTCTCATGGGGAGTCACGCTGTGGGCCACCTTAAGGACAAAACTCTCTCTGACAGACCACTGCGTTAACCTCCTTGGAGAGGATAAGAATGGGTGGACTCTGTTACGTACTGTGGCTTATCATCAGGCATTTTCTAGCAGGCTCAATAAGCTTTACACATTAGGATATGGGTTGTAGGAGAATTCCAAAAATGAATGAGTTTGCCATAACTTTAATTTTCTGGATTAGAAACAAAAACATGAAATGCTATTGTTATTTTAAGATATATGTCTCTACAATAAGAAACATGTCTGCCACATCTGACTTATTAATGATTGAAAAATATTAAATATACCAGAGACTCTGAAACCCTTTGAAAGCACAACATAACCAACCAATTCTGGATTTACTTGATATCTAGTTCAGTAATATTTTGATGGAAAAACATCAGAAAAAGTTCATTAAGATGTACTTAAATATATATTACAAGGTTTTCACAGGTTGGTTTTCTTACCACAATGGCATTTTCCCAATAATTTAAAAGTGATTCTCTTCCTAGTGTAACATAGTTTTCACAAATAGTATGTTTATTTGCTATTCTTACTATGCTTTCATATAATGAAAATGCTTGAGCACTTCCATTTTAGAAAGTTATGAAATTAAAAATAATTTTATTTTAAATGCTTATTAAAATGTGTCTGTATACCTGTTATGCCCCTTTTTCTAGGATCCAACACTGAGACATTGTTCAGGAATGCTTTTTAATTTTAACTACCTTTAAACCTAGAGTCGAGTGGGACTGATACGTTAAACACTGGGTCTAGTTTCCTTCCATCCTTCAGAGCTTCATGGGGCAAGAAACTAACCTGGTACAAATGCAGACTAAGTGTTTCTGGGCCTCGTAGAGCCAGTAAACCGATTATTTATCCACAGACTTCTCGTCAGTGCACTGGAGCAGGAGTTCTACACGTTAGCAATGTGATGGGATCAGGCCCATAGTGTGCGGGGTCAGTTTTCTTTTGCTGTATTTTTTAGAATGGGGATGGGGCCTAAGTGTCCTTATGAAGCTGTGGTCACGACAAGAGCCCGTGAGGGGCACCAGTGTCCTGCTCGTCCCTGCATCGGGCACCACAACAGCAAGCACCAGTTTTAACAGAGTGGCCCTCACGTCACACAGAACCATCATAGAATATATACTGTACAGTTGTGTTGCTGATTTTCCTTTGAAATATAAAATATTTTAAGCTTTTTTTGTCAAAAGTGGTAACATCTTAATACAAATAAAAACCTTTTTGTGGTTGTAAGATTTCGCTTATAAATCATTCAAATTGAAGTGAAAGATTACCGGGTCATTGTTAATGACTTAGTCTATTAAGAATATATGTATTTTTGTAAAGGAAAAGCACCTGTAGATATTTAATCAGTACAAGATATATGTCTGTTTTGCAGAAATAAAATGCTGCTTAGAGATTCTCTTTAAATATTTTTTATTTTTGTGCTCAGATGTACTTTCTGTTGGTCTCCGGAATGTCCTGTACAAGCTGTGTGGTCACACTGTGGGGCTAGAGAACTTCTGTTTTTAAAATCTGGACGTAGCCACGTATCCTTGACCATCTTAAAAATAGTATCTTTGTTATTAAAAAATTGATTGCATAATTTATTGTCTGTCATCCTTAATGGTTGTAGACCGTAACCTCCATTTAAAAGTACCCTCCGTTAGGTATCACTGTAGCAGATTTTACTGAAATTTGACTTTTTGAGATTATAAACATTTTCTACAGTGTTGGAGCGGTTTAAGATGGCAGGCCCCTCCAAGAGCACTTTGACTGTGCGCGCACACCTGCTTCAGAACAGGTTCTTGCTTTGTTAGATTCACCACCCCCACAGAGCCTCCCGGACGTGACTGGGTGTCAGAGGAAGGCCCGAGAGGACTGCCAGACTGCTTTCCTTAGCCAGTTAGACAGCAGCTTCGTTTTTGTCAGTACCTTCCCGCATACTTGCCTCTGGAGTTCTAGGCAGGCTAAAGTAAGGCTTCCAAGTCAGGAGGGTTGCTGGGATTCATCTCTCTGCCTGTTGTTTCTTAGATGCCCGAAGCTTTGTCTCACACTAGTGTTGCCAACTTGTCCAGACTTCCTCCCTTTGCAATGACACTTGGCACTTTTATTGCAACCACAGTAATTGATGTTTGTTGGGTCTGCCATTAGACGACGAGCTTCAGAAGGATATTGACAGTGTGGCACATCTCCGCCCTCACACAACACATTTGCGTAGTGCCTGGGACCCATGGAACTAGTGAAAGAATCCAGATTTCAGAAAGCAGAGGCAACGCTGGCAATCGTCTCTAACAAGTCTCCTGGTGTCACACCTCTTCTCAAAAGCACATCCATCACTTTGGATCAGGGCCCCACCCTTATGACCTCATTTGAAGGCTATATCTCAAATTCAAGTCACGTTCTTAGATACAAGGCAGTTACAGGTTCAGCATATGAATTTGGGAGGACACTATTCAGTTCCTCACAGCCACGGGGTGCCCCACAGACCTGGTTCAAGAGCAGGTCATTCTGTTGTGTAGCTGGGCAATTAACCCGGCTGAGTCTGTTTCCTCATTGGTGGAGCAGGAGTAGCAGCAGCTTGCGCACAGGTGTGTGGAGGAGCGAGCTACTGCAGGAAGTGCCCAGAGCGATGCCGGCAGGAACGGCAAAGGACGGCACACTTGTTCCCGTCTCTACGCATTGCAGCGCAAGCTTACACCGGTGTTCGATTTGCTGTGAGCTAAAATACTGTCAAGTAACTCCAGTTTTGCTTTCCCGGAGCAATTCCTCTCACATGGTAGCTCATAAAACTCATTCCCGCTGAATGTGCTAATGCAGAAACAACCCAGCACAGGGTCTAGCACAAAATGGGCACTTTTACAAGTCACTTCCCTTTCCCCCGCACCCATTTCATCATCAGAACACACCTGGGAGGCATTCTTAGCCCAATTTTGGTGATGTAAAAGTGAATCTAAATAACGGCATCACCAAAGAGGTAGCCGGGTCCCAACACAGTCCCTTCTTTTTCCAAGGGCAATTCTGTCCTCGGGGGCACTGCCTCCCTCTTTAGCGTCGAGCTCCCGAGAAGACCGCTCAGGCCCCCCTGACCCCTACGGGCTAGACCACATGGGAGGTAGACACTCGGCAGCCGGTGTGTGCCCGAGGTGGCACAGCATGCGTGGCATTCCTGTGGCTGACACACGTTGGAGCACCCGCCACACGCCAGGTGCTGTGGCAGGCTCTGGGGATGCAGCGGGTGCGGCAGACGTTCTGCCCTCATGCCAGTGGAGCTTCCAGGATGGGGAAGGACTGACCATGAGACATACGACAAATCCGGAATACAAATACAGCAAGGGTCCTGAAGAAAATAAATTCTGTGAGTCAGAATCGTAGGTCCAAACCTTTCTGAGAAAATGACATTTACACAGAGAGATGAAAGAGAAGCTGGAACTAGTCAGGCCAAGCGCGGGGGAAAGAGCCCTGACAGCAATCAGAGCTGCGAGTAGCCCAGGCAGGGTGGGCAGTGAGTGACCAGAGTGACGGGACAGGATTCTGGAGGGGACGGCTGGGGCCCGGTTCGTAGGCTCTTTTAGAACCTATTTACAAGCTTGTATTTTATTCTGAGCCCAAGTGAAGGAATGGAGTCAGAACTGACATCTTGTCATATTTTCCAAAGCTCTCTGGGAGCTTTGTGGAGAACACACGGTAAAGGGGTGGGGCCTAGACTGGAAATGGGAACAGGTTAAAAGCCGACAGCAGTAGTCCAGGTAAGAAAAAACACAAGGTCCCAGACCAGTGTCTCCGGTACTCAAGACGGACAGAAGCAGTCACGGAGAAAAGTGGGTTTCTTTGCACAAATCCTCCCCACCCCAGCCACAATGTGCCTGCATTCCACGTGGCCTCAGTTTTTAGGTCATGGGAGAAGCCTCGATGGGGGTGGGGAATCCAGACTGGAAGGTGGAAAGAAGCCATGGAACTGGGGAGGAGCAGCCACACCAACGCCCACCACTTCTTAGGAAACCTGGAGGTGGCCGGGCAGAGGGAGGGAAGTGGGGTCGGTTAGGACTGGGTGGGAGAAAGGACCCTGAAAAGTCGCTTCCACCAGTCCCATCCAGGGCCCAGTAAGCAGGGTTCCCCACAGAACCTGCCGCCCTGCTGGTTGGAGCCCCGGCTGGCTGGAGAGGCCGCTACACTTCCCTCGAGGGGCGGCCAGTAGCTCCTGCTCCCAGAGGTGGTCCCGTCCTGCTCTTTCCCCGGAGCCCTTTGTACAGCCCTGTCCTACCACAGGTGCTAGAGCCAAACAGGCTTGGGGGCCACCGCTGTTTAACTGAGGGTGGGTACATTACAGGGTTTCTCCTCCACGGTGTACGAGACCCTGCTGTAAATGTGACACTGAACTAGCAGAGCTCACGAGATGTAATTAAAACACATACTTACTTGATTTGTGCCTCTTATAGTCTCCTTTCACTGGATAAAAAATGTCAGCATTCCTGGGACTTTTTCGGTGCAAAACACGGTCTCAACTTAGAAATTGGAAAGTTCAATTCAGTAATGTCAATCAACATTTCAATATTCACCACAGGGTTACTCGTCTCCCCTGCTCCAAACTAGGGCCTGATAAAGGGTCACCTTCCTTCCCAACGTAGAGGGAGATGGCTTTCTTCCCTCTCCTCCCCAGCCTGGTCTGGGTGGGGGGTGGGGGAGGAGGGGAAACCGAGTGCAGCAGGGCAGGCCTAGGGGCCCCCAGCAAGGTGCGGCTGACTGGCGATCACAGCTCCTTCTCTCTCGCAGTCCTTCTGGGTTCTTCACAGGGTCCCCTCTGGGCCCTTCGACCTCTGCTCACTTGCAGGGGCCGTGCCTCTATTTCGGCGGGCTGTTCCTGGTGACCCTCGCCTTCTGTTCCAGCGGCACAGCCCACAGCCTCTTACTACAGGGGTTTTCTCCCTGCACAGGCTGCCATCTGGGGCAGGATCCCTTCCAAGTGGCTCCTGGCAGATACTGCAGGTGCCCTGCAGGGCCCCCAAGAGTCATGCCACAGTGACCCCCCATCAAAGATAAGTCTGTTTCCTGTCAGCCTGGTAGGGGCTCTCTCTCCCTGCTGGCCTGACGCCTGGGGTGCAGGCATCGCCTCTAGCCTTTAGATTCCTCTGCATGTGTGGATGCACACTCAGGGTGCCCCCGTAGCCACAGGAACACACACCAAGCTCTCCCCGTGTGCTGTGGGAGCACCGGTCCCACCGGACTTGGTGGAGAGGGCAGCACCTCCACCCCTCTGCCCTGGGGAACGGTGTGTGCAGCCCAGCTCACTCCTCAGAAACCCTCTGCGTAAATCCTCCCTCCTTACCCCGCAGCATTCCCTCGAAAATGGGACTGGGAGCCCACCAGGCCACCTGCAGCCCTGGGCAGCGTGTGACCACTGGGGATGATCGCACTTCTTCTCCACCCTCCTGTCCCATGGAACAAGGGCTGTCCAGTCTCCCCTAAAAAACATGGCTCTCTCTGTGGTCGCCTTATCCAGAGGCAAGATGACACACAGTCCATGACACCATGGAGCTCCTGATGGCACAGGCAGTGGAAAGAGACCCTGTTGTGCCTTGCCCTGCAGTGTCCAGCGCTGACAGAGAGACTGAGGCCCTGGTGCCAACCCAGGCCAGACTCTTCCAGGACAGCTGCTGCTGGGAGCCGAGGGCTGGACTGAATGAAGAAAGACAAAGGGAAGTCCTGTCCGAACCACCCGAGTCCACGACAACTGCTGACTCTCAGGCACCCCAAGCGAGTATGGAGTAGGAGGGAGAAGCAAAACCACTGTCACGGTTTCGTAGATCCTACAACGCAGAGGCCGTGCTCTGACCATGACGTTGGTGCCAGCTCTTCTGGGCTGCTCAGTCCACCCCACTGGCACCAAGCTGCCTTCATTTCTCAAGCTTCCCGTGTGGAAACAGTTGGTGGAGCAGCTGATGGCAAGGAGGGAGGGAGTGACCAAGGAGTAAGACGGAAACAGCCCAAGGAGAGTGTTTCTGGTTCTTAAAAATGTGCTCACTGAAGAACAGCTCGGAGCTGGCACTGGGGTGTCCATCTGAAGCAGCACCAGGGCTCTGGGTTGAGTGGGGTGTTGGTAGGAAAAGTGGCAGGGATCCAGGAGCCCCATTTCATTCCTAGTTCTGCCACTCATTAGCTGTGTGACCTTGGGCAAGTAAGTCACTTGCCCTCTCTGGTCCCTGCCTTGGCTACTTCCCCCTGTACCTCCCTTCCTGTAACACTCATCTCCATTGTCCGGCCAGGTAGCAAGCTCCCTGAACACCAGTCTGCGTAGTTCAGCCCTATGTCCTGCCCCTAGCACAGGGCCTGGCCTATGATAGTGCTGAAGGGGGAGGGGGGAACCTGAGTGAATAAGATGAGCAGTGACTGTACACCATGAACCCACTGTTCCTAATGCAGAAACAAATGGCCTGCCTTCGCCTCCCCTGGACTGGGGCACAGGGGCCCCCGCCCCGAGCCTGCCCTTTAGAAGGCCCTGCATATCACAAGCTGCATGACACATTTTTTTTTCCTGTTTGGTCTTTTAAGAAACTTTTTCAAACGTTCAGTAACCAATTGACTAAACAGGATTAGGGGAGAGAAACATACCATATAATGGGGGCCCTCATAGGGGAGGGAAGTGAGGTCATGGTCTCTGGCCTGGGAAACCATAGAAGGGGGTGCTCCTTGGTGGAAGTCACAGACCCGGATCACTCACGTGAGTGTCTGGGCACAAAGACGGTTGCACCCTCTCCCTCACCCCTGGGGTGGGGACAGTTTGAGGAAGCCCTGGCTCCCTGGGGATCTTGACAGGTCAGTCATCGTCCTGGGTTCAGGTGGGTTCCCCTGGGTCCAGGTACCCCAGGCACCTGTGCCAAGGCCAGGCTCCTGCTGCCAGCCCTCTGACCCCTACTAGCCCAGCCGGCCCATGAAACCACTCACACACACAGGCGGCAGCTGCTAGGAGAAAGAACAGGCTGCTCTGTCCTGTGGGGACTGGGCTGCAGAGCCCCGGGTGAGAACTGAGCATGTCTGTGTGACTTCATGTGTCACTCTGAAATATTCAGGCACATGCTATGAGGCACTCTTGCTTCAAGCCCTGCAAATTCAGAGACATGTCTCCTGGTTGCTCCCTGCTCAGGCCTGACTAGTCAGTGCACGATCATTCCTCTATGCCTTTAATAAACCCTTTTTAAAGCTCCTACTATGTGCTAGATATTGTGCTGGTGCCAGGTCCTTCAAGGATGTCACTGCCCAGCAACAGCGACAGATACATGGGCACGTAAACTTGAACCCTGTGTGCTCAGAGCAGTGACAGAGACACACACACAGGGTGTTTGGGATCACACAGAAAAGTGTCTAAAGCAGAAAGATGACAGATGACTTTTAGACTTAAGTGCCTCCCTCACTCACAGATCGAGGACAAACAGACTGTCAATCTGGAGTCCAAGTGCTTTCTGGGAAAACTGGAAGAATCCAACAACGACAACAACAAAAATCTAAGGAAAATACAACAGCAGAAGAAACTGTTGCTGTGATTCTTAAGTGTGTAATATTTGTCAGGCCCTGTGCCAAATCCCTTACATGTATTATCTCACTTAATCCTCAGAAACTGCATGAGGCTTCGTCATGGTCCTCATTTTGCAGATGAGGAAACTGGTTCAGAGAGGTTAAGTAATTTGCCTAAAGTCACAGAGCTGATGACTGCTAAAGCTGGAATTTGAACCCAGGTCTGTCACATTCCAGAATCTACGTCTTTAACCATCATGGCTTTAAATAAGCAAGAGGTGTGCACCGTCTATGTGCCCGGCACTACTCTGGGTCACGCATGCAAAGGGATCTTCTTGGCAATCACTGCTCTGAAAAGGAGAACGCTGCACATACCACAGACGTCCGGCTGCTAAGGTCTAGCAAGCACATTCAACTGCAGTGCGGGTGTAGCTGTGGCACACCAAATGAAGAGCCCCTCTCTGAAAAGGAAAGCTAAAATGACCAAGGCGTGTGGCTCCAGGACAAGGACTGCTCAGTCTGGAATAGAAGAAACAGCAGAGCACGGGGGTCTATAAAATAGGGAAAAGCCAAGACAGGGTGTTTTCAGCATATCCATCTCTCCATCTCCCAGGAGATGTAGTGCCGAGGCTCACAAATAAATCCAGACTTCAGTGCCCAGCTTCTCTCTCCCCTTTAGCAGAGTTCGACAATGGGGACCATTGCATCCTTGGAAAAAACTCTCTCCCCTTGGCTTTCATGACGCGAATCTCCCCCTATTCTTCGTCTCGGGATGAGGTAGGTGAAGGCAAGTGAAATGTCTGGGGAGCAAACATTGAGGTATTTACTTCCAGGGCCAAGCAGATGCCTCCCTCTTCTGGGTCTTCAGTTGCGGACAGCCTTCCGGAACTGGCCCTGGGTTCTCTTCTCGCCCTTTACTGTCTCCCCTGAGTGACCTCGCCCAGGCCTGCAGCTTCAGTGTCCACACTGATTTAGAGGACGGCAGGCCGATCTCTCCAAACCCCGTTGCACCTCCGAGCTCTGAGCCAAACGTCCAACAGTCCACCTTGGAAGCCCCTCTCCGCTCGCTCTGTCTTGTTCTTTCTTTCCCTCCCTCCCTCCCTCCCCCCTTCCTCCCTCTCTTTCTCTTTCTTTTTTTTTTTTATACCTGAAAAGTAATTTCATTCTTGTTTAACCTTAAACTTGTTAATTGTTTCTTCCCTTGAACAGCTTTATCTTGTTTGATATCCAGCTACACTCATTGGAAACTTAGGAAAAACTACTTAGTGATTCCACCAGGCAGTTATAACCACACAATTAAGATGTTTGGAACGAAAGCCCTATGCCAGATAAAATTTAGGAACTCTTATTATCTCTTCTTTTACAGAAATTCTGTCTCTATTGTGGTATAGTTTGATTAAGGGCCAGAAAGCAAACTCCTTAAATGAGACAAAATTTTAAAGTTTCCCAAGTACCACTGTAAACAAGAAATCTTTCACATACAAAATCAATTTCCTCAACTATACAATGAACTGTAACTTAATGTTTTTTCTCTTACTACTTTACTTCAAACAGTGACCTATATGTTTGTTTAGGCAATAATAAATTTCTTTCTGGTTTCTTCAGAATAAAGAAACATCAAATGTGTTAGGGCTACTACTAAAAATATTTCACCTATCAAATATATGGCCTGTGCATTGAAACACATAAACATGTTTCCAATTAACTTTCAAATCTCATAGAACCTCTATTTTATAAAATATCATGTTTGAAATCATTTGAAAGAATGCTTTAACAAAAACTGATTCATAAGTCCCTACTACCATAATCATCAGTTTTAACAAGTCTCTTAAATATGTTCTGCATCCATTTTCTTGATTGTTAGATGTCAATAATGTGGACATATTTTTGATGTAACAGAACGTTTAATGACATCAGTTTCCCTTCAACACACACGTCATTTGCTGAGGATTTTATGGGCCATTTCCATCGGCCAACAGGAGGCCCTTCCACGAATGGCTCCCACGGTTTCCACTCTATCATTTTTCCTGGCAGACTTAGTTCATTTTCAGCCTGAAGAACCACCCCTTCTGTCTGGCCACCCTGAGTTTGGTCTTCTAATTTTTTAACATCTGGTTCCGCTTCAGCCATACCCAAATTCTCATTTGTAATCTGTTCTGCATACTTTCTATATGCTGCATTTTTAGGGATCCGCTCACAAACATCCAGAATTTTTGTGTGCAATATTCTTAGCCTCTCATGTGGACTCACACATACTGCCAGCCCCACGAGGCCAGCAGTCTTCTTTAGAAAGCCCGCCACGACAGCCCCGAAGAGTGGAGCACCCGCTCCCGGCGCTTTCAAAGACATTTCCAACTAAACTTCATCAGAGCAAAATTGAAGACCCTCCCTCCAAACAGTCTTTCCCCGGTACGCGCAGCCTCAGCGAATGGTTCCAGAGTGTATCCAGTTCCCCATCCTGAAACCTTGGGGTCATCCTGGACACAATCTCCTTCCAAACCCTCCTGCCGAGCCACCACACACTGTCTGTTTACCTCCTTGGTGTCTCTGCGTCTAGTCTACCGCCACCCTAGTCCAGTCTACCACGTTCCTGTATCTGAACAGCTGTGAAAGCCTTTTATCTGGTCCTTTATATGGGTTCTCAGCATGCCCCCTCTTATGCCCACTCTCTGAGTCCAGAACAGTGTTTTCAAATCGCAAATTATATCACCTCATCCTCTCCCTCCCCCATCCTTTGCCCAGAGCCTTTTAAAGGCTTCTCATCGCTCTTAGGGTAAATCAGAATCCTTAAAGTGGTCCATGAGAACCTTCGTGTTCTGGGTTCTACCCACTTCTCCACTCTCATTTTGATTCATGCTTGGTCAAGGGACTCTGTACCAAATTCCCATGTGTGCGTGTGGGGAGCAAGGTCCCTGTACTAACAAATTACTGGTCACCAGTTGGGTGTCCTAAAATTCAACTCAACTGTGGCACTGTCAACCTGGTGACCGTGTCAGATCCCACAGGTGTAGGGCTCAGTCACACAAGACTGCCTCCACCCCCTCAGATGCCAATTGCAAGTGCAGGTCGTCACTGGTGCTTCTGATTTACCAGCTATAAATTTGATTAATTTGCCAGAGCAACTCACAGAACTCAGAGAAACATTTTACTTACTAGATTACCAGTGTATTATAAAGCTAAAACTCAGGAACAGCCAGATGGAAGACAGGCATAGGGGAAGAGCACCGAGCTTCCATGTTCTCTGCAAGCATGCCACTCACCCCAAACCTCCACTGCTCACCAGCCTGAAAGCTCTCTTAATCCTGCCTGTTTTGTTGCTAATGGAGGCTTCATTACAGAGGCATGATGATTCAGCCATTGGCCTTTGGTATTAATTCAAACTCCAGCCCCTCTCCCTTCCCCGGAGGCCTGGAAGGTGAGACTGAGTGTTCCAATCCTTCCGTCACATGGTTGGTTCCCCTAGCAACAAGCCCCCATCCTTAGGTGATTTCCAAAAACCGACTCAAGAACAGACTCAGGGGCGGCTGAAAGGGCTTTGTTATGAACGTCAAGACACATCCATCGCTCTAATCACTTAGGAAATTCCAAGGGTTTTAGGAAAAAATCCTGTGCCAGAAATGGAGAAGAGAATGGAGAATAAGATATATATATATCTTATTATAAATCACAATATCACGGTCATGACCTGCAAGTCCCATCCAGACTCACCTGGCTTCCTTCCGCCCCTTGTCCTTCCTAGTTTCTCCTCATTACTGATGCTTTCCACTCTCTGCCTTTTCCCTAAGTGATTCCAAACAACCCTTCGCCCAGTTTAGCCATCATTTCCTAATGGATTTAACGCTTCCCAACTCAACTCAGGGGCTGTTTCTTCAGGG